>CAJHQP010003698.1:0-64085 GCA_905132765.1 Moricandia arvensis
ACTGCTAGATCTTTTTACAGGGAACTTTACTTTGTTGATTGTTCTATTCCGGCCTGGTTACCCAGACCACCTTTAGTTTGAGTAATAAAATAGTTTTTCGACGAAAAAAAGAAAAGAAAACGATGAATTGAAATATAAAATTAGACAACTGCATATAGTTAACAAAAAGGAGAAACTGATATTTGGAAATTAAACTTGGTGTTTTCTTTTAAGTAGGGTATGTTTTGGTGTCACATAAACAAAATTATAGGACTAAAAAAAGAAGACAAATTCCTGTTATTCTCATCAATAGTATATTTGATCTAATGCTTTTTTTTTCTGGAAAATTCTTCACAAGCCTCCATTCACTATTATTCAGAAAACTATAACCTCAATAAAACAACAATGCAGTGATATTCTCTCCAATGAGTTCAAGGTCACTCCTTACCATAAAGAGATAATCTTGTTTGATTTCAAAAAAGAAGAAGACGCTAATAAGAATATGAAAATAGGACCCTAGAACATTGATGGAACTATATTGCTACTCAAAGAATATTCTATAGAAACTTGGTGCTGCAACATTGATTTCTAGGTAGCTTGCTTATGGGTTAAGGCAAGGGTGGGAGGGGGGGGGCAGGCTTGGTTTTACAAAATGGGTGGGGGGGGGAGGCTTTGTTTGTGTTTAACAACGATGTTAGAAATATTCTAAAATAACACAAAAATAGTTTTATGATGTTAATTCATTTTTTGTTAATCATATATATTATATGTTGAGAATACTATTGTGAAAACGACGAATTGAAATAGGAAATTAGACAACTACATATAGTAACAAAAAGGAGAAACTGATATTTGGAAATTAAAGTTAGTGTTTCCTTTTAAATAGGGTATGTTTTGGTGTGCACATAAACAACATTATAGAATTAAAAAAGGACAAATTTCTGTTATTCTCATTAATAGTATATTTGATCCATTGTTTTCTCTCTGAAAAGCATTTCACATGCCTCCATCCACCATTATCCAGACAATGATAACTTCAATAAAGCAATAATGGAGTGATTTTCTCTTCAATGAGTTCAAGATCGCTCCCTACCATAAAGAGATAATCTTGTTTGATTTCAAGAAAGAAGAAGACGCTAAGAAGGATATGAAAATAGGACCCTCAAACATTGATGGAACTATATTGGTAATCAAAGAATATTCTATAGAAACCTTGTTGGATAATTTTGTGAAAACTTAACATATTAATAAGTGTTTAATATGTTAAGATAAATACAAAAATGTAGAAATAGGAAAATGAAGTTTTCTATTAGATTATGTTTGTGTTTTCTATATCCCACATGTTAAAGAGAGTTGTCTTTGACTATAAATATAGGTCTCATGGAGATGTGTTCTATAAGATCTAAGAGAGTAGACTAAAACATCTAAGAGAGTAGATCATATAAGATCTAAGAAAAACATTGAGGAGTTTTAGTTTTGAGTAGTTTCTAAAGCTAATAAGAAAATTTATTCTTATAATTTCTTTGTTTCTAGAGAACTTGAATTGGAATCAGAGCTTCAGTTGAAGCTTTGATCAAAGCTTAAGTTAAAGCTTCGATCCTGGTGACTGTGAAGCAAGAGTTCACGATGCAAGATGACTGACGTGAATAGGGCTCCATGCACAAAGGACCTTGGATCCGCATCCATCCAATGTCCGATGTTGACGTTGACAAACTACACAGTTTGGTCGATGAGGATAAAGGTGTTACTCCATGTTCATGAGGTGTGGGGCACAGTAGAACCTGGTTATGATGATCAAAAGAAGAGCGATGTTGCGATTTATCTTTTTTCAGTCAGTTCCCTAGACGTTGATTCTCCAGGTGGGACAACAAACCGCATCAAAAGAGATATGGAATGCCATCAAGTTACCACACCTTCGAGCTGATCGTGTAAGGGAGGCAAGACTTCAGATGTTGATGATAAAGTTCGACAGGTTGAAGATGGATGATAGTGATACTATAGATGATTTTGCAGGGAAGATATCAGGTCTAGCATCCAAGGCAGTCTCGTTGGGAGAAAATAAAGAAGAGTCCACGATGGTTAAGAAGTTCTTGAAGGGTCTCCCAAGACACAAGTATATCCAGATTGTAGCGTTACTTGAGAAAGTCCTAGAGCTCAACTCTACGGGCTTTGAGGACATAGTTGGAAGGCTAAAAAGCGTACGAGGAGCGTGTAGAGGAAGAAACACAAAAAGAAGACCAAGGGAAGCTTATGTTTTCGATAATAATCACCATATATAGAGGACTGAATGGAAGAGGCAGAGGACGAAATGGAAGAGGCATAGGTTTGGGTATGTTAGACAACCAAAACCATGTGTCACACACCGAAGACAAAAACTCGAAAAAGGATTGTTCAAAATTGATATGTTGGAGATGTGACAAGCCTGGTCACTATGCAACTGTTTGTCCCGAGAAATCAGTAAGGAATCAAGAAACCAACCTAAACGAGACACAAGAGGCTGACGCCCATTATGTACACAAGGTTGTGTTCTTGAATGAAGACAAAGTGATTCCGAAGAATCTTGATATTGACAAAGGCAATGCAAATGTTTGGTATTTGGATAATGGAGCGAGCAATCACATGACGGGAAATAAGGAGTTATTTTTTAGTTTGAATTTCAATACCAAATGGAAGGTAAAGTTTGGTGATGGATTGTGTGTTGATATCATAGGAAAGAGGGTTGTTACCTTTGTGTGCAAGACGGGAGAGAAGAAGGCACTTAAAGACATATACTACATACCCGACCTGAGACACAACATATTGAGTTTTGGTCAAGCAACAAAAAACGAATGTGCGGTTAACATGAAAGATGTCTATTTAACACTCACATATTTGTGTGGAATGTTTCTTGTACGTGTAACAAGATCTCAAACCGTCTCTACAAGACCTAGATAGAGATTAGTTATTCGCTGTGTTTACATGTCAGGGATGAAGATGCTACATGGAGGTGGCATGCTCGACTAGAACATATAAGCTATGGCATGATGAACAACATGGTGAAGAAGGAGATAGTTGTCAGAATGCTGTGTGTAACACACGAAGAAAGCGTGTGTGACGCATGTCTAGCAGGGAAGCAAATCACACACTTATTCCCAATTGTAACACACTAAGAAGGCGTGTGTAACACATGTCTCGTAAGGAAGCAAATTAGAGACTCATTTTTGACTAAGGCCATGGTTTGTTTGGAATTATTGCATGGAGATTTTTGTGGACGAATCATACCACCAACACCAGCAAATAATCGTGAGGCATTCTACCAGTCTAAAAGATTTCACACCGATACAGGAGGAGAGTCTGCATCAGCTAAGTTCAATATAGGTTGCACTGATAGAGGAGGAGAGTTTACCTCAACTGAGTCGAAGATGTCAAACTACTTATGGGTTGAAGCGATGGTAGCCCAGTTGGAGTCTATCACAAGAAACAAGACATTGGAGCTTGTGGTTAGATTGGCTGGTGTTGAACCAATAAGGTTAAAGTGCATCTACAAGATTCAAGGAGCAAACGAAATCAAGATAAATGAGGAGAGTTATGCTCAAGGAATCATGTGTGACACAAATATGGAAGGGTGTAACACGACTCACATAGCAATAGAGTTGAGTTTAAAGATCTCAAAGGCTGAAGAGGAACCAAAGATAGATGCTACGGATTTCAGAAGAATCATAGGATGTTTGAGGTATCTGCTTCACACACGAGACTTGACTTGTCTTACGCAGTGGGTGTTTTAAGCAGATTCATGCACAATCCGAGAGACTTTCATGGACAAGCCATCAATAACATAATGTTGTATGTGAAAGGAACAACAAACTTCGGCATGTTCTTCAAGAGAGATGGGTCAAGGAGTGTCATCGGTTATAGTGACAGCAATCACAACATTGATGTTCGATGAAGAGAGGAGCACGTCAGGACATGCATTCTATCATGGTTCTTCATTGATAACTTGGACGTCACAGAAGAAGCCTATGGTAGCATTGTTATCATGTGAAGCAAATTTCATGGCGGCAACGAAAGCAGCGAAGCAAGCTATATGGATCAAATGAATTATTGAGTGAGATACTAAGTGAAGAAGGCGAAAGAGTCAAACTTAGGATCAACAAAAAATCAGCCATTGCTCTAACCAAAAATCTGGTTTTCCATGGAAGAACGAAGCACATACTTTCGAAGCATCGTTTTATTCGTGAGTGTGTGGAGAATGGACAAATCGAAGTGGAGCATGTGCCGGCGGGTGTTGAACAGAAGGCCAGCATACTTACCAAGCCATTAGCAAGGATTAAATTCAAGCAAATGAGGAGATTAATTGGAGTTCAAAATTTGATCTCCGTAATTCAAGTTGGAATAAAGAGGTGATTGGCGGATAATTCCAAGCTTGCAGAAACTTAACATATTAATAAGTGTTTAATATTTTAAGATAAACACAAAAAAATGTAGAAATAGGAAAATGAAGTTTTCTATTAGATTATGTTTGTGTTTTCCATATCCCACATGTTAAACAGAGTTGTCTTTCACTATAAATATAGATCTCATGGAGATGTGTTCTATAAGATCTAAGAGAGTAGACTAAAATATCTAAGAGATCATATAAGATCTAAGAGAAACATTAAAAAGCTTTAGTTTTGAGTAGCTTCTAAAACTAAAAAAAATAGTTTTTATAATTTTTTTTGTTTTCAGAGAACTTGAAACCTTGTGCTGCGACATTGATTTCTAGGTGGCTTGCTTATGGGTTAAGGCAAGGGATTTGCCTTTCTCTCACTACACACGACAATGGTCTGGAAAAGTAGCGAAGAAGTTGACTGATAAGACAATAGTTATATTTGTGCTTACATTGATCATTCAAAAGAGATTTTTGGGTTGAAGTTGACGTAAATCTAAAAACAAAAAATTGAATATGGTTTTCTGTTACAATAGATCAACGTAAGCTCATTGTGTTAAATTCAAATATGGTAATGTAAGGGGTTTATGTCAAGCTTGTTACACAATAGATCAACGTAAGCTCATTGTGTTAAATTCAAATATGGTAAAGTAAGGGGTTTATGTCAAGCGTGTTACACAATTGATCATACATTGTGAAACACCCACAATGAGAGACCTTTAAGTAACAAATTTAGGACAAATACTTATGGTTCGTCAATTTCATAATTTTGGATTAAGCAACGCATGTGTGTGAATTTCATATTGTGAAGTTTAATCTTTTCATTTTAGTAGAAAGTTAAAGTAACTAATTAAAAATAACTAGATGATATTTCATTAAATATTTCATATACATATTTAGCTAGAAATGTACCATATCAACAAATCTAAAAGTTTCTAGAAATGTAAACAAATCAGTACATGAAGAGAGGTTAATGGAAAAAGAATTTTGTGGAATTTGAAGATCTTACAAGTTAAGTTATTTTTAAAAACTAAATATATTTAACAAATATTTGATAACCAAAGATATTGTAGAAATTTAGTTTCTTGTCATCAGGTTCCATATTTATTTTCGAAAAACTTCTCTTTATAGAACAATATTGTCTCTTGAGACCTTCTCTTTATAAAAAATAATATATACATGGTTTCTAAAGAACTTTTAACCTTCTTACATGAAATAAATTGTTTAGTATAAATAGTTCTTTGTTTTTTCCAAGTTTTGAATGATCTTTGTTCATATTAGTATAATTCTTATACAAATTAACTTACGAATTTTCTCATCATTCGATTCTTGATTATGTTGTGTCAATTGTTCTTACACCACTTTTTAATGACTTTGTTAAAAAAGAAATTTTCAATGTCTTTCACTTAACAACTAAAAAGTAACACAAAACTTTTGGTTTGTGTGTATGTGTGTATGTGTGTATGTGATATACCATGTTATTTACTAGTTTAACATTATCATTTGGACCTTATTTGAAGTTTTCTATGTATGTTTAGACTGTGTTTTAGACTCTTTTCAGGTGAAGACAATGTTTCGGAGCATTATGAAGATAATGGAGCTTGTTACAACATTCAGAGAAGATATCAAGTAGTTGTTCACAATCAGCTAAGTCAGAGACGAGGTCAAGCCTGACCATCGATCGACGGTACACACTTGCTGTCGATCGACGGTCTACTCGCAGAGTAATTGACCGACTTCGAACCCAAGTCAAGACAAATTACAAGAATACTTTCGAATGAGTTTTGACCTAGTTTATAAGCGTCTTGCCATTATTTAGGCAAAGACACAGAGATTTCATAGAAAAGTGTTAGTTACAGCTTTTAGTTTTCTTAGTAGTTTTGGAGAGAAAATCTGAACCCATTTAGAAATTTGTATTGGAACCCCATTATCTATTATATGCATTATATTATTCAGTTTATCATGATTTCTTTGATTATGTCTGAGTAATTCTCTTGTAGAGTTAAGGTTCATTATGGTATTGATAAATTAGCCCAAAATTAGGATTGCTTGGACGAAGAGATATCCATCTTTGGAATTGTGTTTAATGCTTGTGTTTTATAGTAGCTAACGAGAAACGTGAACCTAGGATATAGACAACTACGAAAGTAGATTTTGTGCCAGAATTAATTTCATTGAGCTATTTTGTTATATACATGCGAAATATGGTTTAATTAACCTAGCGACGGACTTCCTGTCCGATAACCATCGATCAACACTCGGCCTTAGCCGCCCATCGATGGTCGACTCCTCTGTTCACATACGAGAGTTGGAACAAGAGGGGGTCAGATTGTGATTAAGGTCCTTGCATATTCACAATTCTATGCATCCTATTCATTATATTTCACTTACCTGAAACCCTAGATCTATATTTTTCATATTTGAATCAGTTAACTTATTAAGATAATTTTTTTGGAATAAAACCCTCGTACAAACTTCCTATTTATAGCTTGACTAGCTTAACTTTTAGAACTCATAAATCTATTGTGTACCCTCGCTCTCTATGGATTCGATCCCTAAGTACTACAATTAAACCTCTTTTGGCAAGAGTAGTTCGTAGGGTTAATTTGATAGATTGTCTGCTTTAAAATAAACTTTAACCCGCATGCTGTCAAATTTGGCACCGTTGCCGGGGAGCAAGGATCACCATTAGATTTATTTTCTAGGGTTTAGTCTAAGCTTTTTCTTTTATTGCAAGTTATTGACAGTTTCTTTTTTTTATTGTCTTTCAAATGCATGCCCAACGGTACCAGAAGCCAAAAGAACAAAGAATTACTTTTCTCAAACCTGTTGCAAGCGAACGTTCCATCCGCAAACATATATGAATAGCATCGATCGACAATTGCACTCGACCACCGATCGACGCTCACATATCAACATTGATCGACAGTACCCACACGACATCGATCGACGGTAACTCACAAAAGATGGTTGGACTTTACTTGTGGTTCGAGATGAGAGATGAGACCTGTATGATCTTGAAGGTCATATGAGTAATGCAACAAGTCAGAGAATTGACGAGCATGAAGCTGTAATCCTTGAACCAGAAGCAGACACTGCAGTAGCTCGACCTGAAGCTGCCGCCCAAGCTGCTCAATGGACACTGGCATACTACAATCGTCCAGACCAATTATATGCTAACAAATCTGCTATTCGTCCTCTACCTTTCCAGAGGAATGATTTTGAGATCAAACTGTCCTTCTTCGCACTTGTTGCGCATACACCTTACCATGGATTGTGACATGAGCACCCGATGGATCACCTGGAGTGATTTGAGGATCTAGTATCTGTTATTAAGGCCAATGGAGTCCCTGATGACTATCTATTCTGCAAGCTCTCACTCGCTGGAGATGCTTTGTATTGGCTTATGAAATTACCACCAGGAACTCTGACATCTGGGACATACATCAAGAATGCATTCCTGCGTAATTTCTTCGATGATGCACAAGCAGAAGACTTGAGGAGCAAGATCGCTACATTCACACATGAGCCTGGAAAATTATTTAGAAGCTCTTGGTTCAGATTCAAGTCCTATCAAAGAGACTGCCACAACACGGTTTCAATGAAGTGCAACTACTTAGCACTTTCTTCAGAGATATTTATTTGTAGTACCATATGGCTGTAGACACAACTAGTAAATGAAATTTCAGCACTAGGAGTCCAAAATAAGCAACAAGCCTTATTGAGAACTTGGCCTCTAGCAATAGCACAAAGAACACTGACAATGAGAGGAAAAAATCAGCTCCATCCTTAAGCAGGGAGATGAAGTCAAGGAAAAGTTCGACATTGTTCAGAAATTTCTCAAGAAGAAAGAAGTGAAAGTCCTGGAAGAAGAAGACGAGAAAGAGGATGTGAATTTTGTTGGTGGAAACCGTTACCAGAGATCATGAAATCCAGGCTACAATAGAAACTCCTATGGTGGCAACATGAGTAACTACAATAAAAATTCACAGTAGGAAAAGCCTCAAGAGAGCAAATTGGAAGCTATGGTTGATAAGATACTGGAGCAGCATCAGCAGATGACTGTGAACTTCAATGGGAAGATAGATTTACTGTTCACCAACCTGAACACCAAGTTTGAGAACCTCAACACTCATGTCAAAAAGTTGGAGAATCAAGTGGTCCAAACAAGTGAGGCTATTCACAGACATGAGGCCTTTATAAGGAGAAAAAGGAAGTTAGTTAGAAGCACCACGTCAATGCATTGATATGTGAAGACTTTTGGCAAGAAGTGAAGAGAGAAAAGCTGCATGAAGGAGATTTTCGTGTAGAGAGTGCCATGTCTTTCGGTAGTTTGCATTGGTGTCGATCGATACCAGACCCCGACCGTCGATCGACGAAACCTGCAGAATCGGTTGCCTCGTGTGAATCTTTCAACGTCGATCAACGTTGAGAAGCTAGGGTTGATTGATAGTACTCAACAACTGAACCGATTCGGTTACCAAGTCTGAGTGCCAGCTTATTTGTCAGACCCTCAAGGATGGAGAATCAGGAATAGAATGCCAATACACCTGATCCCATGACAACGGAAAGACACTCCAAAAGGAAGCAGAAGATTCCCAAAAATCTTCACAGAGAAGCAACTAACAAAGAGATGGATGACTTTGGCAAAAGAGTTTTTAAAGTTCCTTTAAATACTCAATTTGATGATGCATATTATACTCATAGATTGTGGATGTTTTTCAGGGAATCCAAGGAAACAGAAAAAGACATAGAGCGCATGTTCAACAACATCAGAGAGAGGATGAAGCAGGGGACTACTCTGAAGAAGAAAAGTGACCTTGGGAAATTTGTGATCCCATGTTTGTCAAGGTCACGAGTATCCTAACGCCCTCTGCGATACTGGATCTGCAGTTAGCATCATGCCTAGAGTGATAGCAGAGAAGCTAAGTCTGAAAGTGGAGCCTTCTAGAGATTCATTCAGCTTTGTGGATTGCTCCAAAGTGAATTCAGGAGGGATAGCCAGACACGTCCTAGTGCAGGTTCGCATGTCTTAGTTCTAGTAGACTTCCATGTGATGGATATAAAGGTTGATTGGAACTCTTCTTTACTCCTTGGAAGAGCGTCCATGGCAGCAGCGGGAGCTATCTGTGACATGAAGACAAACATGTTGTACATATCCTTGATTGATCCATACAACTTTTATGAACCTATTAAAGTCAAGAACAAGGCTACTCAAATAGAATTGGGTGATGATCCATGTTTGATTACTACATGTTTCTGCAAATACGATCAAGTCTGTAGACACAACATCGATCGACACCTAACCCTTGGCATCGGTCGACGGTCCCTTTAATCAGAACGAGCACTGATCCCACCTTTTGGCATCTATCGATATACAATATCCACCATCGATATACGGTTGATAGGGCCTGATATTTAACACTATTGTGCCATGATATCAGACCTATGTAGAATTTATTATATATGTTTGGAGTATGTTTTAGAGTAATTTCAGGTTCAAGTACGTTCTGGAGAACTTTGGTGATTCTGGAGACTTTTGAGATGCAGAACTGCACAGACGCGTCAGATGTTTGGTTATAGATGGAGATCTTCCCATGGTGAGATTGTGCTCATGTTTGGACACAATATAGAGCTTTTAGTTATATTTCAAATGCCACCGGTTTGAGGTCTACATAACGGTTAGATCTAAAGTTATGCCTGATTTGCTGAAGAGTGGTATGTTTGCCTCGCGAGAGGAAGCTGTCGAGAAGATGAATGAGTGTCAATCGACGACCCACGCTTGGTGTTTATCGATGGTGATCCCAAAAGACAGGCTCGACTTATTTTATGGCCAACTTAGGCCTAGAAACCACCACTATTTACCAAAATACCCATGGACGAGTTTAGACCTAATTTATATAGTTTTCTAAGCCATTGTTGACAGCTAAACTTTATTCTATTAATTGTATTAAGTTTTGGAGAGAAGATCAATTCTCCTTCAAGAGATTTATTGAAACTCATTTGGTTTTATATTGATTTATATATCTATTATTTATTCAGACTATGATTTCTGTTATTGCTTTCATGTCTGAGTAATCTTCTTGTTAATGTTTAGGTATTTCATGTTCTTAATGTCAAAATGATAGTCATAGAATTGCTAGGTTATCTGTAGATCTCTACACCAAGGTGTCTTGTAATACTAGGATATAAAGTAGTGGAATAGCACGAGAGTGTGACTGATTACTTGAACCTAAAATCATAGGACTGTTGAGAGGCACAAGAGTGCAACTAATTAACGGAACCCAAGCCCTATGTGGATTAGATACCTAGGCACATACGAGAGTTTGACTAGTATCTAGTTGAACATTATCAATGTGTGTGTTAATGCTTGTCTGAGGTAGCATCGATCAATTCCAAAGCATTGGTATCGATCGACGTTCGATCCTTGTTTGTATGCGAGAGCTGGAACATATAACTTAGGCATCTGATTTGTAATTGCATGCGAGAGCTTGATTACTTTCTTATTGAATTCGAGCTCTAGAATTTGATCTATAAAACCCTTAGCATCCTTGATTTGAGTTTTGAATCCATTGATTGATAAATCCTTAGACCTAGCTATTTTATCTTATTGTTATCAAACCAATCACCTACTTACTTGTTTACTATTATTTCTTTAATAAAATGTTTGCCTAGCTAAATCTAAACATCTATAGTAAATTGTGTTCCCACGCTTTCTGTGGATTCGATCCCTAAGTACTACAATTGAACCTCTTATTTGAAGAGTAAAAGTAGCTTATAGGGTTAATTTGAAGTGCATAATAAAAGCTACATCAAATTTGGCGCCGTTGTCGGGGATCGAGGATTGCAATTAGACTTGACTAATAGGTTTTTCTAGGTTTTTATTTTCTGTTTTAGTTACCTGTATAAAAAACTCTGTATCTTTCAGGTGAATGCAGAGCAGTACTAGGAGCAACAAGGAAAAAGAATTAATTTTCTCATACCTATTCAGCTACTGAACGCACCATCCGCAGAGAGAAATGTTTAGCATCGATTGACAACAAAACTTCTCCGTCGATCGACACCACTTTTGGACGAACATCGATCGACACTTCTACTATACCATCGATCGACAGTAACCGGCGAGTAGAGATGGCTGCGGCGCTTATTCTGACTAGGGATGGGAATGGAGACATGCATGACCTTAAGGGTCATCTGTGTAATAAAACATGTCAGAAATTAGATGCACAGGGGGATGTAATCCTTGAGAATCGATCGATAGCAAAGTTGATCAGGCATACTCAAGTCTATGTTAACTGGTCTGCGATTCAACTTTGAGAAATCCAGGGGATCGACAGCCAGGTAAGACCTGAATACTTTACTTATGTGAGCGAGCACCCCTTTCAGGGCCTTCCCTATGAAGATCCCATGGACCACATTGAAACACTAGAGGATTTTGTGTTTAGCATCCTGGAGCATGAAGAAACTACATACTATATCCTCTGCAAGTTATTTAAGTATTCTCTCTCTGGGAATGCAGTTGCTTGGCTGAAACTTCTACCACCAGGATCTCTCACTACCTGGGATGATGATAAGACTACGTTTCTGACTATATTTTCTTTATGATGCAAAGACCGAGGAGCTAAGGGATAAGATTTTGACATTCTCTCAGGGACCTACTGAAGGGTTTATAATCTCTTGGGACAGATTTATGGGATCACATCATGGTTTCACGGAGGTTCAACCGCTAGGATTCTTCTGCAAAGGTATTCATGTGAAGTATCATATGATTTTGGATCTGGCAAGCGAAGGGAACTTTAAGACCAAGATTCCAAAGGAAGCTAAGAGACTGATTCAGAACTTTGTGTCTAGCAACAATATCAGGAATATGGATACTCACATGATGAAATCAGGTGTTATGAATAAAGACAAGATCATTGAGGTTGAGGCCAAAACTGATTATGTACATTAAATCTCGTTGGTGGAACATGTTGCAGAAGAGGATGAGAATCATATAAATGAAATCAGTTTTTAGGGCCATATTCAGAGGATGGAATCTATGATGGAACGAGTCATAGAAATTCAGCAGAAGACAAGTGCAAACTTAAATCTGAGGTTGGATTTTATCCACAAAGAGCTGAATGGAAAATTTGAAGCCTTGGACGCCCATGTCATGATGCTAGACACCCAAGTTTTTCAGAAAACATAACTTGTGAAGAAGCAAGAAGCTCTGGTTAAAGAGAAAGCTAAGGAGAGCAAGAGGCATTAGGTTGATGGCATCTTTGATCATAACTTTGGGGAAGTAATCGAGCCTGAGAAGCTGAAAGAATGTGCTTTCCTAGTCGAAAATTCTATTTCCTTTGGCACCTCGCACTGGTGTCGATCGACACCATCAGCTTAGAATCGATCGACACCCATTGAAGAGCATGTAGGAACGGTGAGAATTCAGAACCACTCAGACTTCGCCACACGACACCCACATCCTCCCAACCCATACTGTGTTAAAACGAAGTCGTCGATTGACATCAACAGGACGACATCGATCGACATCAACGGGCGCCCAACAAAACAGTCAAGCACCGGTCGACACCCGCCCATAGCAAGCAATAATGCACACCGCTCATCAGAAAAGCCAACAGTGAACACCAATCAGTAGGATGTAGATGCACCAGACCAAGGGCAATTGATCCTAGCTGAAACCTCTTTCATTGACAGTTTCAATCGACATCACACACCATATATCGATCGACACCAGCTGGACGAACGTGAATCTTTGATGGACAAGCAGGCAGCGAAAGAAAGAAGCCCAAAGAAGAGAGTGAAATCTAGAGAACCATGTGTTCCCAAACACCTCAGGAGAGAAGCTAACAAGGTTGAACTTGATGGATTCCAAAAGGGAGTGAAGAGGTTTCCTAAAGATATGTCTTTCGAGGATGCATATCACCAGTACAGACTTGGTAATTTCTTCAAAGAGAGCAAGGAGACAGATAAGGACATTGTTCTGCTATTTAATATGGTCAGCCGTAGATCCAAGAAGACACTGAACAAAAAATAAGATCCTAGAAAGTTTTTGATTCCATGCTGTATACATGACACCAATTTCCCATACGCCCTCTGTGATATTGGATCTGCAGTTAGCATCATGGCCAAGGAAATTGCTGAATTGTTAGGATTTAAGGTGGAACCTTCTCAAGATAGTTTTGCCTTCGTGGATAACTCCAAGGTAAACTCAGCGGACATGATCAAGAATGATAAATTAGAGATAGGTGAATGCACTGTCCCTGTGAACTTTCATGTTTTGGGAATCAGATCGAGTCGAGAACCTTCTCTTATCTTTGGAAGAGCATTTATGGCTACAGTGGGGGCAGTTTGTGATCTCAAGAAAAATAAGATGTGTCTTACTAATGTTGATGAGAATGTCTTTTACTATCTTGTGGGAAAGACCAGAAGTGAGGGGTTTATTTCATGGGTAGAGTCCTCTGAAGATCCAGCACATGCATCTGATTCAAACCACGAAACCACAGAACCAGCATCAGCGTCGATTGACACTCGCATAATAGCGTCGATCGACACTCGCCTAATAGCATCGATCGACACTCTTCAGATTTTAGAGCGACATGTGATTGAAAAGCCTAAGTCTGGGGGAAGGACCATGAAGAAGAAAAAGAAAAAGAAGGTAAATTCAGATTTCTTGTCACCGGTTTGTTATGAGGGAAGTCTTGAGTATAGGATGTACTGCAAAGAAAGTATGCAACCTTTTACCAAGGTCAGGGTGCTATGTGATCCAGAGCTGAAAGACAAAGTGGAAGCTTCTGCGAGAGCTTTTATCAACATCATCAACAAAATGAGGAAGAGGGACACTGAGAGCTGTTCTGGAACAAGTTTTTAATCTCATCCAAACTAAATCAGATCTCCAGAATTCAAGCTAATGACTATAACCAAGCGCTGAGTGGGAGGCAACCCACTGTTTAGTAAGTTTTTATTTGGTTTTTACTTATGTTATTTTAATTTCGGTTTGTATGTTAGTTTATAAGGTTTTTAAAGAGAAAGAGTAAACTGTTCGAGAACACCATCGGTCGACAACATCAGCTCATCATCGGTCGACGGCTTGGATGGTTCACCATCGGTCGACACTCACAACACACCATCGGTCAACACTCCTTTCGGAGTTCGGTATACTCGACTTTCTCTACGACTTTTACCTATGATTTGATTTTTCCTAACCAATCCGGGACAGATTACACTGGGGTCAGTGTAATTTAAGTCTGGGAGAGGTTCTCTAATGCTATTTGATTTGTTTTGAGCTTTATTAACTATATATATAATTTTCAATAAATTTTATTCAGTAAAGAATAGGACTATGATCAAGATTTATTATTTACTAACCACACTTTAGCATCATTCTTAGAAGGTTGTTTGCAGAGACTACTAGAGATACCAAAGTGGATCATCGTGCCACTATATCACACTTGCTTAGAAAGTTTGAAGGAACAGAAGCTTATTTCCAGCACTAATCGTGACATAATGTGCTTGCTTTGGGGCTTAGTATACACTAGATCGGATTTCTTCTGCAAGTCTGTAGGTACAAGTCATTGCAGCTTTGGTTCCCTTCTCTCTTTTTCTTCAGCATCAACCTAATAGCTTAAAAGATTAAGATGACTTGCCGAGATGCAAAGGGGTAACCTATGACCCCACTATTCTAATTCAGAGGAACGATCACACATTTTTGGAAGCGAGGGGTAGTTACATTACCGATGAACCCACTATTCGCCTAAACTTTGCCCAAAAAGAAAAATAAAAAGAAAAGAAAAGAAAAAAAAGAAGAAGAGGAAAATCTAAAATGAGATGGCAAGATAGACTGTATCAGCATCATTGTACATTAAGTTTAAGATCTAAAAAGATTCAGAGAGAAAAAGGGGGAAGAAAGGAATCAGAGAAGATTTTGTGCCTAGATTTTCAGATACTTGCAGTGGTAGAATCCATGTCTCCTTTGATACTCCCAAGTTAAAACCTACGCTTTATTTTATGCAAAGAAATGAAATCAGTTGAGGGGTGAATCAAACTAGTATTTGCTAAGTTGTTAGTAGTCTGGATTTGGTTGTTGTACTAGAATAGGGTATATAAAGTTTCTCTGTGATTGACTTGATAGGATGTGATTGCAACAAAGTAAGGTGACAATTATACTTAGACATTATGTGAGTCTCCGCTTTTCAGAATCTCTTTCACATGCTTTGTTTGCTTGAGGACAAGCAAAAGATTAAGTTTGGGGGAGTTGATAAAGCCTGATATTTACCACTATTATTCCATGATATCAGTCCTATTTAGAGTTTATTATATATGTTTGAAGTATGTTTTAGAGTATTTTCAGGATAAGGTACGTTCTGGAGAACTTTGGTAATTTTGGAGCTTTTTGTGATGGACAACTACGCAGACGTGTCAGATGTTTGGCTATGGATGGAGATCTTTCCACGGTGAGATTGTGCTCATATTTTATACAAGATAGAGCTTTGAGTTAGATTTCCAATACCACCGGTTTGAGGTCCATATTACAGATAGATCTAAAGTTATGTCTGATTTACTGAAAAGTGGTATGTTGGCCTCGCGAGAGGAAGATGTCGAGAAAATGAATGAGTGTCGATCGACGACCCATGCTTGGTGTCGATCGATGGTGATCCCAGAAGACAGGTCCGACTTGTTTTATAGCTGACTTAAGCTCACAAGCCACAATAATTTACCAGAATACCTCTGGACGAGTTTAGACTTAATTTATATAGTTTTATAAGCCATTGTTGACGGCTAATCTTTATTTATTCATTTTCTTAACTTCTGGAGAGAAGATCAATTCTCCTTTGCTAGATTGATTGGAACTCCTTTGGTTTTATATTTATTTATATATCTAGTATTTATTGAGACTATGATTTGTGTTATTGCTTCCATGTCTGAGTAATCATCTTGTTAAGTTTAGAGATTTCATGTTCTTAATGTCAAACTGATAGTCATAGAATTGCTAGGTTATCTGTAGATCTCTACACAAGGGTGACTTGTAATACTAAGATCTAGAGTAGTGGAATAGCAAGAGAGTGTGACTGATTACTTGAACCTAGAATCATAGGATAATTGAGAGGCACAAGAGTGCAATTAATTAACGGAACCCGAGCCCTGTGTGGATTAGATACCTATGCGCATACGAGAGTTAGTCTAGGATCTAGTTGAACATTTTCGATATGTGTGTTAATACTTTTCCGAGGTAGCTTCGATCGATACCCAAGAATTGGTATCGATTGACACTCGATCCTTGTTTGTATGCGAGAGCTGGAACATAGAACTTAGGCATCTGATTTGTACTTGCATACGAGATCTGGATTACTTGCTTTTTGAATTTGAGTTCAAGAATTTGATCTATAAAACCCTTAGCGTCCTTTATTTGTGTTTTGAATCCATTGATTGATAAATCCCTAAACCTAGCTATTTCATTTTATTGCTATCAAACCAATCACATGCTTACTTGTTTAATATTACTTCTTTAATAAATTGTTTGCCTAGTTTAATCTAAATATCTATAGTCTATTGTGTGTCCACGCTCCTTGTGGATTCGATCCCTAAGTACTACAATTGAACCTCTTATTTGAGAGAGTAAAAATAGCTTATATGGGTAATTTGAAGTGCATAATAAAAGCTACATCAACGGTCATGCTACAAATCTGAAAGATGAAGATATTCAAGAATAGATCGTCTACATAGGGCAGCAATACCGTGAAAGGATACTAGAACCTAACAACCCAGAGTATGATGATTCTTACTTTGAAGAAGATGCAGTCGAGTACCATGCCTTTGCACTCAAAGAGACTGGAAATTTCAGGGGATCCTATGGAAGGTGGAATGAAGCATCGATCAACGGTGGCTCTTTATCGTCGATTGACGACAACCAAACAGGTTGCGATAACGATTATTGCTACCTCATACCAAATAAGTTTGGAATCATGAGAGACCCATATGGATATGCACATGCAATGGGTGGAAGGTTTCTCATTGTGTCCAAGGACGATATCACAGACATACTAACTATGGCCAATGGATCAGGGAATATCTTCAAAAATCAAACATCGGTGGAGCAGTCAGTTGAGAATCGATCAATGGCAACAGTTGGCCATCGATCAATAGTCACAACGCATCATCTGGGCCGAGACTGGTAACATAGGAGATCATACAAGACAAGCTTGATGGAATTTACCTTTCTCAGGACTTGATGAGGGATAGTATCAACCAGAGTTTGGAGGATATTTTAGAGCTCACATATGCCAAACTTAACATGATGACATGACGCATTCAAACACTTGAAGAAAGTATGGGCAGGTTGACTTTTGCTCAGCAGAAAATGGAAAATCAGAAAGCCAAAGTAGATGAGGCTGTAAGAGGTTTTATTATTTCATGGTTTGGGACGAGCAAAGAGTATGTTGATACTTGCTTTCCGCATTGGTTTTATGATCTACCTTCCTAGTTCAGAAGTCAAAACGTCGAGATTAAGACTATAACCAAGCGCTGAGTGAGAAAACCCACTGTGTAGTAAGTTTTAATTTGATTTTTTCATTATTTAGTTATTAATTATGGTTTTTATCTAATTACTTTAGGTTTTCAAAAGAGGAGTAGAAAAGTTTGAAACCACCAACGGTCGACACCACCACCTAACCATCGGTCGAAAGCTTAGATGGTTTACCATCATTCGACACTCAACATTCACCATCGGTCAACACTCCTTACTGAGTTTGGTAACATCAAATTTCTCTCAACCTTTTACTTATGCTTTAGTTTTTATTAACCAATCCCGATGAGATATCACTGGGGACAATGTTATTCAAATCTAGGAAAGGTTTGCTGATGCTTATATCTTTTTGAGATTTGATCTATTAAGTTTTTCAAATTGTTTTATAGAGTCGAAAATTTGATTATGATCAGAACTTATTTATTGACTAACCATACTTTAGCACCATTCTTAGACATGTTGATAGCGAAGATTACTAGAGATGCCAAAGTGGATTATCCTGTCATTAGATTTTACTTACTAAGAAATTCTTAAGGAACCAAAGCTGATCTCCAACCTAATATTGACTATTTTGCTTGATTTGGGGCTTGGTATACATCAGATCGGATTCCTTCTGCAAGTCTATAAGATACTAGTCTTTTATTTCTGATTTCCTTTCTCTCTTTCTCTTCAGTATCTATAATAGAAAAGATTGAGATGATTTCATGAGATGCAGAGGGGTAAGTACATTACCGATGACTCCATTATTCTAATTCAAAGGAATGATCACACATTGTTGGAAGTAAGGGGTAAGTACATTACCGATGACCCTATTATTCGCCGACAACTTTGTATTCAAAAAAATATCAAAAATGAGATGGCAAGATGGACTGTAGCAACACCATTGTCTAATGAATTTGAGATTCAAAAGGTTCTGAGAGAAAAGAAGAAAGAAAGGGATCATGAAAGGTTTTATATCTATACATGAAGGTTTGCATGAGTTGATTCCATGTGTCTTTTGATCGATACCCCCAAGGTAAAGCCTTCACTTTATTTCATGCAAAGAAATGAGATCAGGAGAGGGGTGAGTCAAATTAGTATTTGTTGAGTTGATGATAGAATGGATTTGGTTGCTATACTAGGATAAGGCATATAAAGTTTCTCATTGATTAGCATTATTCAATGTGGTTGCGATATAGTAAGGTGATAGTTATACTTATGTATTATGTGAGTCCCCGCTTTTCAAAACTCTTCCAAATGTTACCTTTGTTTTACTTGAGGACAAGCAAAAGGTTAAGTTTGGGCGAGTTGATATACCTTGTTATTTACCAGCTTAAGAATATCATTTGAACCCTATTTGGAGTCTTCTAAGTATGTCTAGACTGGGTTTTAGAGTCATTTCAGGTCAATCCACGTTTTAGAGCATTATGGAGATATTGAACCTTTTTAGAGCATTTAGGGAAGATATCCAGTAGTTGTTCACAATCAGAAGTCAGAGTCGAGGTCAAGCCTTACCATCGATCGACAATGCACACTTGTTGTCGATCGACTGTCTACTCGCCGAGTCATTGGCTGACTACAAGCTTAAGTCAAGATAAATTACAAGAATGCCCCTGGAAGAATTTTGACCTAGTTTATAAGGGTTTTGCCATTGTTTAAGTAAAGACACAAAGATTTCTTAGAAAAGTGTTATTTACAGCTTTTAGTTTTCTTAGTAGTTTTGGGGAGAAGATTTGAACTCCTTCAGAGATTTGTATTGGAACTCCATTATCCATTTTACGTATTATATTATTCAGTTTATCATGCTTTCTATCGTTATGTCTGAGTAATTCTCTTGTTAGATTTAGGGTTCATTATGGTATTGATGAATTAGCCCAAAATTTGGATTGCTAGGATGAAGAGATATCAACCTTTGGAATTGTGTTTAATGCTTGTGTTCTAGAGTAGCTAACTACAAACCTTAAACTAGGACATAGACAACTACGAGAGTAGTTTCTTTGCCATAATTAATTCCATTGAGCTAGGTTGTTAGATACATGCGAAAACTAGTTTAACTGACCTAGCGGACGAACTTCATGTCCGATAACCATCGATCGACACTCGGCCTTAGCCGTCAATCGACAATCTACTCCTCTGTTCGCATATAAGAGTTCAAACGAGAAGGGATTGGATTGTGATTAAGGTCCTTGTATATTCATAATTCCATGCATCTAATTCACTTGCTTGAAACCCTAGATGTACCTTTTCCATATTTGAATCAGTTAATTTATTTAGGCAATTTTCTTTTTGGAATAAAACCCTCACACAAACCTCCTATTTACAGCTTACCTAGCTTGACTTTTAGAACTCAGAATTCTATTGTTTTCCCTCACTCTCTGTGGATTCGATCCTATGTACTAAAATTAGAGCTCTATTGGGAAGAGTAGTTCGCAGGGTTAATTTGATAGATTGTTTGCTTTAAAATAAACCTTAACCCGCACGATGTCAGTATGTGTTCTTTGCTACGTAGAATTTAAGATTCTTATAAATATATATGCTCTTTTTAAAGTTGAATCTTATGAATAAGAAATGAGTTTATGTTGTTGTCTGAAATGGAAATTTAGGTAATAAATAGATGAAGAGCAAGAGATTTGATAAAAAAATATGGGAGGGGAGAAATGAGAAAATTATTTGGCTTCTCTGTTAGAGCATCAAATACAATTGGTTGAGCCCAAGGAACTGTCGACAACAAGTTGTCATCATCAAGAGTGGGTATTCCCATTTTAAACCCTTTAGACTGGACAAGAAGAGAACCAATACAGAGTGTGTCCCTGTGTGTTTTGGTCTAGAAATCCATCAAAAAGTAATCTTTTCGCTGAAAGTTGTGTCGAGACAAGTTCATGTTGTGAACAACAGTACCTCGATTGAGTTTGTTGGACCACTGGGTATGCAAAGAAAGCACAAGAACATCTTTGGTTAGAGATGTATAGACGAACTAGTGTTGGTGGTTTTGGTTCCAACTGAAATCTCCTAAGAAGGTTCGCACCCTGCAGGAACAACGCATGTTCGATCGAAAGAAACAAAAAAAAAGCCTTAAAATGTCAGAACCTTAATTATCTAAGCAATATCACATTCATGCCCAAACATATATAAGAAAACATATGGTCTGATTTAAATTCATGGGCCAAACATTTTCTTGAGAAAACTACGAGCCATAAGTAAACCTATGGTAGTATTTAGATACAATCTTGGTTCCGAAACCCTAACTATCTTAAGGCAGAAAATGACCTATTTCAACACGAATTTTACGTGTCATGCATTTTTCTTCACGGACTTTGTAGAAGTGCATATTTCATCATGAATTTAAGTTTGGTTCGGATCGAGCAAGCTGGAAACAAAAGGAAAAAAGTGACGTCTAAACAATGTCATATCTCTGTTTTAAATTATCTTGGTAATATCTTATTTGAATAATCGTTTGAACTAGTGATATCTTTAATAAGATGAACGTCTCAAGCTTTTCAGATTCAAATGAAAAAAAGTGATTATTCATAAAACATGTACAAAGCATTCTCTTATCTCTTATATGGCTTTTGCTTTTGTAGAAATCCATGAGTGCTATGTAATAGGCATTCAATGAGTGAAACGTATATTAATAACTGTATATCAAACAGCTGTCAATTCCAACAGATATTTACTATGAACACTGACACTAATTACATCAGCTTTATATTTGATGCAAACACTAACCAAGACTAGTAACCAGAAAACGAGGTAAAAATCTTTTTATAAAATTTTGACACAACTTCACAAGTCAGCGTCATACATCAGCTTTCTGAGTTTTTCTTCACCTCTTCAGTTTCTCTTCAACTTCTTTTTCAGTATGGTCGTTATGTCAGATAATAATTAAGCGATGAAATTCAGTTGGTTTTGCTCTCTGATTGCCTCCTAATATGCCAATAGCCTCAAGTAGATCATTTGTCATCTCCGTTCTCCATCTTTTGTACTTCCTTTTGTTCTGAACCTCAACATCTGGTATAGTTTCCTGTAAGGGCAGCGTAAGAGATGTAGGTTCTACAGAGAGTCTGCGACCAAATCTTCACCAGACTTCTTCTGCTGCAGGGTCAGAACGTCCTTCAGATTTGAGATCGTTGTGTACACAAAAGAGGAAAACAATTCAACATTAAAAGAACGTCATAGCCAAGAGACATATCAAATAATAAAAAGCATTGATATACCTTCTGTCACAAGCGAAAGGACTCAATATGTCCTCGTACTGTCTCAGTCAATTCAACAAAGTCATCAATTTCCTCGGTTTCGTGAAAGATACTCGTCTCTGTTACCAAAGGTACTAGAGAAACTGATAGTTCTTATTGATTACTTGAAGAAGATAATACAACGTAGTTAAATAGAAACATAGCATAACAAACTCCTAGGAGATAGGCAACAACTTAAATGGTCTTCCCACAAGTCAGGAAACTTATTCAAAATGTAAACATAAACCAATTAACCATATGACTCGGTCTTGCATCTTATTAGTATTCAAACCCTCCCTTAAACTGGAAGTATTTCCAGTTTACTCTTCCCTTGAAAAAACTCCCATAGCTTCTTTCTTCTTCTTGAAGATCTCCGAATTGACTCGTTTAGTCATTACATCCAAAATTTACTTTCGAGTAGGAAAGTTACTCGAAAGTACTCCAAAAGTGATTACTTCCTCGTTCACCAACTCACGAAGAAAGTGATATCAAAAATGTATATGCTTACTTCTTCCATGTAGCAGTGGATTCCTTGACAACTTAATTGCCGAACTGTTATCACAATTAAGGATTGTCCCCTTTCCTTGATCAAAACTGATTTCTTGTAAGACAATATGCAGCCACACAGCTTGACAAGAACCATTAGCAGCAGATACATATTCAGCGTATATTGTTGAAAGAGTGCCAATGAGTTGTTTCTTTGAGCTCCAAGACACAGCTACTTCACCAAGTATGAATTTGTATCCATATGTACTTTTCTGACATCTTCATCTCTCGCATAATCACTGTCTACATATCCAACCAACGCATCACGTCCACCTCGCTTGTATTGGATTCCAAATCCAATTGTCCCATGCACATACCTCATGATTCTCTTAACCGCAGCTAGGTGTAACTTAGTTGAATTCTCCATATATCAACTAACCACATTCAAATAATAGATTAAATCAAGTCTTGTTGCAGTCAAGTACCTCAGACTTCCAACAAGCTGCTTGAATGTAGTTGAGTCTACCGATTCTCCACCTCCTTCTTTAGTCATCTTGTTCCATGGAATCATGGGATTCTTAATAGAATTGCATGCCTCCATTCCAAACTTCTATAGGATTTTGGCCTGTATACTTTCTTTGATTGATGAATATTTCACCCTCATCATGTATCACTTCCATTTCCAAGAAGTATCTTATCCTTCCAAGGTTTGTCATGGAGAATTTTTCCTTCATTGATCTCTTGAACTCTTCAAGCATCGACTCTGAGTTACTGGTATATATCAGATTATCCACATACAAGCTGATGATGAGAGTGTTATTACCTTCCTTCTTCACAAACAGAGTTTGCTCACGGTAATATTTGTTGAACTCTTCTCGCATAAAATAGCCAAATATAAAGCCTTCTTCAATTTGTATACCTTCTCACTCTCAGTCTCTGATTCAAACCCTCTAGGCTGCTCCACATAGACATATACCCTGAGTTCTCTATGTAAGAAGGCACTCTTCCTATCTAACTAAAACACATTCCAACCTCTTTGATCCGCCAAAGCCAGTAACAATCTGATTGTATCCCACCTTGCTACTGGTGCAAATACCTCAAGGAAGTATACTCCTTGTATCTGAAGAAATCCCTTAGCTACTAGTCTCGCCTTGAATTTATCCACTTTTTTCATTCATCTTTGTCTTGAAAACCCACTTCACACTTATCACCTTTGCGCCTGGAGGAAGCTAAACTAATTCCCAAGTGTTGTTCTCCTCAATGGAGTTGATCTCTTCCTCCAAAGCCTTTCTCCATTTATCGTGTATGATGGCAACTTCAACTGATATACATAGCCACCAACTCTTCTCCACCCTCTTCTATCATCATCAATCCTTTCTCTTCACAAACATAGTCTTTCATCCAGACTGGTCGTACTTTACTTCTTCCAGCTCTACTTCTGTTTGCAACGTTCGATCATTCTCCCTCTCCGTGTGTATCTGCAGCTGTAACACCTTCTGCTTCTTCTTCATGAGTTTCTTCTTCAGTCTCACCATTCACATCTTCTTGCAACTCTCCTTCTGCGTCTCCTTTATCCTCATTTAACTCCTCATCAAGCGCGTTATCTTTGTCATCTTCATTGCCTTCTTCCCATTTCCACTGGTTATCTTCACCAATCCTCACATCCTTGCTTATGATGATCATTTTTCTCTCTGGGTCATAGAGCATGTAAGCCTTTGATTCCTTGCTAACCCCAAAACATCACACATTTTATTCTCTTCTCATCCAACTTAACTCTTCTTTCATATGGTATCAATGCATATGCTACACAACCAAACACTCGGGGATGATCCACTGATTGCTTGTGTCGGCTCCATCTATCAGTATGTGTTACATCACCTAGAATTATTGTGGGGCTCCTGTTGAGAATATGCACAACATATTGCACAGATTCTGCCATAATTGTATAGGAACTTTCATTCCAAAGAGCATGCATCTCACCATATTCATGATGCTCTAGTTCTTTCTCTCTGCAATACCATTTTTCTGGTGTGTAAGCAGCTGTAAGTTGTCGTTTGATCCCATGTTTTGTGCAGTAATCATGGAACATTTTTTGAGTTAAACTCTCCTCCCCTATCAATTCTTAAGCACACCAGTTTCTCTCCAAGCTCCTTTCTGCAGTCATTCTGAACTCCTTGAAGGTCTTGAATGCTTATGATTTCTCAATGAGAAAGGATGTCCTTCACTTCCTGATGTAATCATCAATAAAATTGATAATGTACCTTTTTCCACTTTTTGATACCGGAGTTATTGGCCCAAAAATGTTGCTATGAATCAGCTCCAAGCCACGGCTAGCCTTCCAGAGAGTTTTCTTTGGTATATTCTCTCTGATTTGTTTTCCCTTCATGCATACTTCACAAACAATGCCATCAGCCAATTTTATCTTCGGTAAGCCTCTTACCATCTCCTTATCTACTAGAGTATGAAGACTGTTGTGACTTAAATGACCAAATCTGTGGTGCCAGATTTCATTTGATGCGTTTGTTGAGCTTTGCATTTGATTTGCCTCCAGCTCGGCCTTTGCTTCCCTGACCATTGCAGTGAAAACAAACATTCTGTTTTTGGTCACTGATGAATGCATAATCATCCTCCTATGCTGCTTATGCCAAATCTCACATGTATCCTTTTCAATAATGATCATGAATCCCTTTATTGCAGTTGGCCTATGCTGAGGAGATTGTTTTTTTAACCCTGATACAAAGTAGACTGATGAGATGATATGTGCTGTACCGTTGATCTCTTAGGCGCAAGTTTTCTCTTCCTTCTAATTGGATACGTCTGTCATCACCATGTTTAACGTGTTGTTTGAACTTGTGACCACTCCTTGGTTCCACACATGTGGTTGCTGCAATCCGAGTCTAGGTACCATACGTATTGCTCTTCTCCTTCCACTTGTGCCACCAGTAGCACATCCTCCTCCATCTCAGCGTAGTTTGCAGCCTTTTCCCAGCTGGGATATTCGTTTTTGAAATGCCCCAACTTGTGGCCCTTGGAACATTCTATGTTTGTTTGTCAAAGCTCGCATTTCCTCTGTCATATCCTCCACGACCCCCTCTGTATCCTCCTCTTCCTCTGTTCTTGAAGTGTCCTCCTCTTCCTTGAGAGTAGCCTTAGTAGTCAACACATCCTATTCCTCCTTCCATCTTTAGTGCTTGCTCTTCTCTAGTATGCTTACTCAGGTTCTGCTCATGCACTAGCAAAGAACTTTGTAACTCATCAACTAAAAGCTCTTTTATGTCTTTCAACTCTTCAATAGCACAAAAAATATAGGTGAACCTCTCCACTAAGGTTCGTAGGATCTTCTCCACCACCTTATCATCAGGCATATCTTCCCCAAGGTTTTTCATGTCATTAGCTACCACAATCACTCTCGAGAAGTATTGAGTGATTGAGTCTCCTTCCTTCATCTCCAAGACCTCAAAA
The DNA here is from genome assembly GCA_905132765.1 of Moricandia arvensis. Taxonomy (NCBI): domain Eukaryota; kingdom Viridiplantae; phylum Streptophyta; class Magnoliopsida; order Brassicales; family Brassicaceae; genus Moricandia; species Moricandia arvensis. The sequence continues at coordinate 26,063 of CAJHQP010003698.1, forward strand.
CATCTTTTTAACCTTTGCAACTACGCACTATGCACTCTTTTATTTCCTTGGTTCTTCATTTTTAAGGATTCCCAAATCTCCTTGGACGTTTCCTTCTTTGCAATTGTCTTCAATACCGTCTTGTCAAGAGATGCAAAGAGGTAATGCTTTACCTTCAAATCCTTCAGCTTCTGCTTCCCGAGTTCTGATCTTTGTGCTCCAGTTAAGATGACATTCCTTTCTGGTTGTGTTACCCCATTTTTTATCAATTCCCACCATTCTTTTGATATCAAAAGGTTTTCCATGAGCATTGCTCAATGCTCGCAATCTCCATCCAGCTTTGGAACACTCAACTCTCTATCACTCATCTTTACTTGCTTTGTTCTGCAACAAAATTGTTATTAGCCGCTCTGATACCACTTGTTACCAAAGGTACTAGAGAAACTGATAGTTCGTATTGCTCATTTGAAGAAGATAATACAATGTAGTTAAATAGAAACAAATCATAACAAACTCCAAAGAGATAAACAACAACTTAAATGGTCTTCCTACAAGCTAAGAGACTTATTCAGAATTAAAATAGAAACAAACTAGCCAGATGACTCGGTCATGCATCTTATTAGTCTTCAGTCCTACTATACATTAAACATTCATATTTAAAAACGAGGACCATCTAAAAATGCAGACTTTAAGCAAATTAATTATTCAAGACTTAGAAACAAGTCATCAAACTACAATCATTCATCAATTTGACAATTCTTGAACAGATTTCTTGAAGATAAACAAAGGTTGAAGAAGAACAAAGAACCTTTGCTTTTCTATGTTACCTAGAAAATAAATGTTACCGAGAATTTTCTTAGGTACCTCATGAAAAACTAGAATAAGTGGTCATCTGGAAGAAGTTTTGAGCCCCCTATCACAAATCAATTCATGATGCTGGTTATTGAATGAGAGGTGCTTATTTTAACTGTGAACAAAATAGGGGGAGAGGGTTGTTCGTGAATATGATAACTTTGGATTAGTGAACATATGTGTGTGAATATTATGTTGTGAAGTTTAATTTTTGATATTACAAAATATAAAATATTTTTGAATGGTAAAAAGTTAAAGTAACTAATTTAAAACTAACTGGGTAACATATCTATCTAGAAATGTAACACATTAACAATCTAAAAGTTTCAAATTTCTTTATATAATAATATACACATGTTTTCTAAAAAGCCTTCTAAAATTTTCTTTATAGAATAATATATACGTGTTTAAATGTCTTTATTTAGTATTAAGATAGTCTTTGTATTTCATGATCTTTGTTCATATGAGAATAATTTTCATACAAGATTAACTTATGAATATTCTCATGATTCTCAGTTATGTGGTATGAAATTGTTTTTACACCACTTTTTAATAATTTTGTTAAAAAGGAAATTTTCAATATATTTCCCTTAACAACTAAAAAGTAAAAAAAAAAATTGTGTGTATGTGTTTTTGTTAAATAGATTTTAAGAATTATGTGAGTATACATGCTATTTGAATAAAATTAAGGGAAAATGGTTTCAATAACAAGATGATTTGAACAATTTAAAAATCAATGAAAACAGAACTTTTATATAACAAATGATTTTTGAATGAATTTAAAGTCCTTAAGCCAATAACAAAAGATTCTACTAAGATTTCAAATATTCTAAAACCAATAAAAATATAATCTCAAATTTTTAAAACTCATTAAAATTCATGTATCAATAAACCATTTTATGAATGAAACCAATCAAATATATATTTCTAATCCAAAATAAAGAAATATAACCATTCTTAAGAACAAATTGCACAAACATTGTTCAAAACATTATATAAATTGTTCTCACTATCATTGTATAAGTGATGTCAATTCCTACTATATGATATGTAAAGCATTTATGGGAACTGAAGTGGTTAACTACAGTGAAAACACTTCTCAACAACAAAAATTTATGTATGGATTGAAGCAAAATGTATTCACCACTCATCCAACCTCCACCAAACGTGACTACCTCCTCTTTCACACTAAACCTAGTTACAAAGCTATATCAGGAACCGATCTTACCCTTTGCTTGATAGAAAAATCTTCACCTTGGATAGAACACAAACCATAAATATAAGGCAACAATTCAGAAAAAAAATAGAAGGTGTAAAGACACGTGACAAACATTATTGGGTGCTATACTTCTATGACTATGGAGCAACCTATCTCTATTGTCTCTCCTACTTGTGAAGATGCTCCAAAAATCCCTTTTAACAAGACAAAATCTGACCCAAAACTCAAAATGTTGTATCTTGGCTAAAGTGTTTTTTGATGGACTAGATATGTCCTCGTACTGTCTCAGTCAGTTCAGCAAAGTCACACTTTCGTCGGTTTCATGAAAGATACTCGTCCCACAATACATTAAACATTAATGTTTCAAAACTAGGATCATCTAAAAATGCAGACTTTAAGAAAATTATATATTCAAGAACTAGAAACAAGTCATCAGATTGTAATCATTCATTAATCCTACAATTCTTGAACATATTTATTAAAGATAAACAAAGTTTGAAGAAGAACAAAGAACCTTAAACATTAATATTTCAAAACTAGGATCATCTGAAAATGCAGACTTTAAGAAAATTATATATTCAAGAATTAGAAACAAGTCATCAGATTGTAATCATTCATTAATCCTACAGTTCTTGAACATATTTATTAAAGATAAACAAAGTTTGAAGAAGAAAAAAGAACCTTTGCTTTCTTCCAAAAACATTAGATGGTGATGGTGGCCCTACCAAACAAAAGACGGAGGCGGAATGTCTTCATCGCCGTCGGAGGAAGCATGGATAATGTGACGTAGACTTCAATCTTGCTTTTGAGCGGTTGAGTCTGCAAAGGCCGACGGTGTCGGAGCCGGAATGCAATCATTGGTATCAGAGGAATCAGAGATACTGCGAGTCTTGGTTTTGTTAGAACATCCATGGCTGTGGCTAGAGAGTCTTCCTCCAACTTTTATTTTGTCATATCCTCTAGAAAACAAGTATTTTACAACTCGGAACCATCCCACCTTGCGGAGGTGCAGGTTTGTTTGGCCTCTTCTGTTTTTTATAAATCAGCCTCTTATGTTTCTTTTTATTTATATAGGATTTTTGATATTTTTATTGTAATTAATATTTAGATGGACATGTTCTCTCCGCAGCAAGTGACCACAACAAACGGTTCTATTTGCACTACTATGAACTGGCATTCGACCTCCATAATTAGGTGTAAAAACCTTTAAACCTTAACCATTAGGTCACGTGATTCATATAACTGGGATCATGCTTACAATTTAATCATTAGACTATTCTCATGTTTTTGTTTTTATTTTTACAATTTCCTAAAGTTTCCCGACCCTCCTATTGAAAAATTATGTATTATGATGTGGTTGCTTATCTGTTATTTTGTAGAGCTTTGCTCATCAGGCCACTTCACCATTTCAAAGGGTTAGTTGAGACCTTTGTATAACGCGTGACTGTATTGCCAATGATGTTATGAAGAAAAAAAAAGACCAATCAATTAAGTGATGATAATTGTTTGTTTGGGTTCAATATCTGAATGTTGGTCGTATGAAATATAAGTTATCAGGGATATTTTAATTTGTTTTCAATAAAACAAACCTATACTAGATTTGTGAAGATTCCAAATTCGAATATCAACTCGGTAGAATATAATCAACATAAACCATAACATAATTTATATTTTTCATCATATTATTTACCACTGAATATGTTGGATTATAAAATTATATTAATTTACATTTTAGAAATACATCCATGTGTGTAGTGAAGGCCGACCATTTTGTCGGTGTAGACACTATTTTCACCCAAATCAGCGTTTCACATTCAACATGTAAAGATGATAAAATCGTCTAGATATTCATGACACCCAACATATATTCAATAGACCATGTCTTACTAAAGTAGAACCATTCATATCCTGTAACAATATCTTGATCTTTCCAGACTCTATCATATAACACCAACTAATTTCTTCCAAATTCAGACTGCTTTAATGAATATGTGATTCTTTCACCCATTGTGAATCCTTATGTTTTGTTCGCATATATAGATGTCAATATGTATATTCAACCCCAATTGTAAACCTACTCTAGGAGGCTTCTCTCTCAGACATGGGTCCGGAGGTAGCAGCACTTCAAAGATGAGCTCGCTCTGTCGCATCTTCACCGGTACAACTGCTGCAATCTCCTTAAATGACTGACGGCTCCTCACCTCTGTTTGTGGCTCGACGATCTCTGCTTCTCCACTTTCTCCACTGCATGAGTTTAGCTCTGTTTGAGTTTCCCATGATGTTCATCCTCCTGCTATCTCCCTCCGCACCGACGAACAATCCAGATCTGCTCTTCCACCTAGCTTTCTGCCGGTGGAAGCCTCCTATGTCGTCGCTGAACCTTCTTCATCCACCAGACCCAACCGCTTCTTCTCAACCACAGTCACTGCCTTCTCTCTTTGGAAGTCTCTACGGAGCTGAGCTACAAATTTTAATGTTATCATCACTTCCGTCATTTGCAAGATCTGGACCATTGTGGTCTTCTCTCCTTCCTCATCGAGGAAGTGAAACCACCAAAGGTTTGTTCTTTCTGCCACGGTTGGACCCACCTGACCCACTGTACCCTCCAGATTGTTCCTCCAGTGGGTTTTCACAACCTCCCCCCCCTCGACTTACATCAAAGACTCGGAATCCAACTCAGGCGATCTATACTTAATCTCTAGCATGACGGCTTCCATGGAACAACGACCGAGACTCGGTTCAGCCAAAGCTCGAATGCTCCAGCACAGTAATGTTGGTGTCCAAAGCTGTGTTTTGACCAATGTCCTCGCTTTACCGTGGATTCTGGTTAAGCTTATCTCTATTAAATGGTTTGAGGTTTTGGAGAAGTCAAATGTTTATATGGATTCAGAGCTAACTTTAGTCTAAGTGTACAAGGTTCACCTAGCCCAAAGCCGTGATGGTGTGCTTAATTTCTGGCCACTATTTGTCCAGCCATCACAGGTCAATAGAGTTTGTAGTAAGTCTGTTTTTATCGCTTTCACTATTCAGGTTCAAGGTTCATTCAGTTTGTTCGCTAGCGTCAAAGCCAGGACCTTTATACTCTCTGTTTTTGTTGAGATTCACCTAGTCTCTTCATGGAGCCTCGTCGGAGCTGTTGGGATGAAGCAAGAAGAAACAAGAAGGAATCAACTGGATTCGAATTAAACAAAGAGTTGAGTTAACTTGAAGAGCAAATATGTTCGTACAACCTAGGTCTACACGTGACTTGCAAGACAAGAAGAAGAAGAGAGTGATCCGGAAATGTAACTAGGAAGCTCTACTTGATTTAACTAAGGCAAGAGAACAGCTGGGAAGTGAAGATCACGTGTGGGGATAAGGCTCCTGCCTTTGGGAACGTTGGGACATGTCACTTTCAACCTGGTCCTGGACAGTTGGGACAGTTTGGACTCTTCTACATTTGTTTAACATTTTCTAGGGACCTTATGATTACTGCGTTTTATCACAGGCCAATTAACCTAAGTGCACGCTACCACAATCGAATGGTATATCGATGCAGCACTTTAGGATCGAATCCACAAGGAACTAATGATCTACACACTAAGAATACACAAACTTTCCTAATCTAAGCAAATAAGAGGATGGATGATTTGTACCAAACTAAACTTCTAGAATTATAAACAAAGTGATCTCAAATTCAAACAAGAAATAAGTGCAAGAATCAAACTTTCAATCAATAGCTAAGGATAGATCCATGGGCAAGATAATCGATATCGGGTGATCAAGATTCAATCTAGGATGCTCAAACAAAACAATCAACAAGTCTATAGGTCTAGATCTCATTCAAATAGATTAATCCACTCCCGCGACAATAATCCCTATGCTAATCATGAATTAGACATCAACTCCCGTTGGCCTTACCCAATCAAGCATGCATAAAACACAAGTCTACTAACCACTAAACATCTTGGACATCAACTCCCGTTGGCCAAATATGTAAAGAACAATACTAGGTTGTTCAAGCATTTCATCGGAACACGTTGGCGATGTAGGGTGTTTTTTGTATGTTCTGGGTTTTTCTGTGCAGTAAACTGGTTTTGTGAAGCAGAAACTCTCTAGTATGAATTTAATCCTTGAGAAGTAACACAACACTTAGAGTTTGTGTACTTAATATGAAGAGGATTTTAGAATCAGTAATCTAGAGATTAAGAGAATATAAAGAAGAGTTTAGAGTGAGTTTGACAAGTATTAGGCTCCCTTAAGAGAGATAGAGTTAATGCAGCCTCTAAACCCTAATGCTTAACTCCATACATTGTGAATATTGTTTAGACACAAGCAAGAGAGAGAGAGAGACACGAGCTTAGAGAGAGAGAAACTTGTCTATTGATTCTGGTTAGTGTTACAAGAGAGGGTGAAGGTCTCTAAATAGACAATCGCTTACAATAAACAATTACTAAAACAAGGAAATATAAACAAATAATTCTGTAGGGAAGAGAAGAGGCCAAAGGGGATACAACCAAGGGGAGGCACGTCCAGAGGAGGAGAAAGGGACAGGAGAGAGATAGTGACCAGGTCTGATGAGTGAAAGTGACAGGCCAGCAACAGCTCTCCCCTTAAGCTTAACATGTGACTTTCTTCCATATTTGAATTTGAATCTGGTCAAACCCTCTACCAACGGTTTCCTTAGCTTCTGGAGACCCTCAGCTCGTGTTCCCATCAGTACCTTGCCTCCCAAGGCAAGTTAGGTCATAGTAGATTGCTTTGGATCCAAGTCTGTACAAACAGAACCAGATTGGCTTCTCTTGATGAACTTATCCTTGGATCATCAACCATCTTCTTCTTCTGGTCATCCCTTTATTTATTTCAATACTCCCCTCACGCTTGACCATAGGAGATCCTTGGACAAGCTTGGAACTGAGAGCACTTGCCTCATTAAAAACCTAAGTGTGGAAAACCTTTAGGGATAAAACCATCACTTTGGGAAAAAGAGTGCAACTACCCTCAGCCTAGGGATTGGCCAGTGAGCCTAAGGAGCTTAAGATTATTTTCATGGACTCCTTAGACTCTGGATCACGGCCTTTCTTCAATGGCAAGTAGGCACCAATGCCTTCCTTGCTTCACACTCATCACACCTTTGAGCTTCTTCTTGTGGTCAAAGTTTGTCTCTCCCTTTCTTTTGGCTTCTTGCCTTCATCATGGTTGAGTCCAAGTCTACCTTGTTCGTGAGCTCAATAGGTACCTGATTCAAACAATGCACAAACACATGCATCAATTCTCAAGGGAGAAACCTATCAATCATAAGAATGAGTATAGATTTAGGTACTTCCCTTGCATAAGTTTCTGAAGAATGGACATTGGCTTCTTATTTTAAGACCCCTCCTCAAGCTTGACCTGAGAATGAGAGTATGTGGTCAAGCTTGGAAGATGAGAGCCAGTGATGATCACCAATGCCTTGAGACCACAGCCCTCTTGGCTTGAATTGCCACAGCCCTCTTGGCTTGAATTGTGGCCTTTTCTCTGAGTGTACATCATGTCACCCTCTTGGCACCAGGTAAGTCACTTCTAAGAAATCTCTCCACTGCTCCATTCGTCCTCTCAACCATATTGGAAGTTAATGGACACAATCAGTGTCCAAAGTGTTGATGGGCAGTGGGCAATCTCCATGGTCAGGAATATACATCATGTGTAGGCTCTGAACAACATAGGCAACCTCTGAAACAAATAACTAGACACAGGCATCAGTAGACAAACAAGAGACCAGAACATGGGTTTTCACCAAGTATGATCTTTAAAACACATTTAGAACAAGTACAGCAAGAAATGGACAAATATCTTCATGATTCTATCCCAGAAACACTCTCTGAATCCTAATCATCAAGACTAAGCATTCAGGCAACAAGACAATTAATTTTCCTAAGGGCAGAAGTAAGACAATTTTTTCAACACAGTTTAACACCTTTAGGCAGATTCTAAACAAGATTCTGAGAATAGAGATTTAAGTAACCAGAGAGTATAAGTAACCAGAGTATAAGTAGAGAGTAGAGAATGATGTAACTAGAGTATTAGTAGCCAGAGAATGGAAGAATGATGGAGAATAAGTAACCTGGAGAATAAGTAACCTGGAGAATTAGAGAATAGAGAATACAGAATAGAGAATTGCTCAAGAGTTCTAATGGACAGAGTTTTGCTCTGTTTTCTTGAGTTTTGCGGAAGCATAAACAGCCAGGAGCATCCAATACTCATCAAGAGTTTGGTGCTTTATTAGCTGAAACACAATGGACCATTGACCAATTAATTTGCTCACTGATCTTAGGCATGTGCCACTGGAATAACTCATGAACAGATGTTTTCCAGGGCTTGCAACAAAAGAATCAACAGAATAACACATGAACAAGTCTTTTCTGTGGCTTAGACAACAATGAATCCAATGGATCAAAACAGTTTGTCCACTGGTCAAAGAGATGCTCCATTAAGAGAAAGCTATTATCCAATGGATAAAGCATAATGGTGAAGCATTATTGAAATCTTTCTCTTCCTCAAGCTTGATTCAAGATACTAACAAGTACTGACCAAGCTAACACATTATCAGAGTGGGAGAGAAAGGATTTATTTAAGCAAAACAGAGATAAAAGAGGTGAGTTTATTCCCAAAGAAGAGCAACAAAGCTCTGATACCATGTTGGAATTCATGAGTGTTTGTCTCATGTCAAGAGAGTATTCAGTTAACTTGTAACTGAATCCTCTTCAACCACACAACAGGAACTCACCATTTAATGGAAGAGACAACCAACTTGTGATTGAATCCTCATACACAGCTTACTATATAACCAAGAATCCTAGATAGTAAACTGGTTTTGTGAAGCAGAAACTCTCTAGTATGAATCTAATCCTTGAGAAGTAACACAACACTTAGAGTTTGTGTACTTAAGATGAAGAGGATTTTAGAATCAGTAATCTAGAGATTAAGAGAATATAAAGAAGAGTTTAGAGTGAGTTTGACAAGTATTAGGCTGCATTAAGAGAGATAGAGTTAAGGCAGCCTCTAAACCCTAATGCTTAACTCCCTACATTGTGAATATTGTTTAGACACAAGCAAGAGAGAGAGAGAGACACGAGCTTAGAGAGAGAGAAACTTGTCTATTGATTCTGTTTAGTGTTACAAGAGAGGGTGAAGGTCTCTAAATAGACAATCACTTACAATAAACAATTACTAAAACAAGGAAATATAAACAAATAATTCTGTAGGGATGAGAAGAGGCCAAAGGGGATACAACCAAGGGTAGGCACGTCCAGAGGAGGAGAAAGGGACAGGAGAGAGATAGTGACCAGGTCTGATGAGTGAAAGTGACAGGCCAGCAACAGCTCTCCCCTTAAGCTTAACATTGACTTTCTTCCATATTTGAATTTGAATCTGGTCAAACCCTCTACCAACGGTTTCCTTAGCTTCTGGAGACCCTCAGCTCGTGTTCCCATCAGTACCTTGCCTCCCAAGGCAAGTTAGGTCATAGTAGATTGCTTTGGATCCAAGTCTGTACAAACAGAACCAGATTGGCTTCTCTTGATGAACTTATCCTTGGATCATCAACCATCTTCTTCTTCTGGTCATCCCTTTATTTATTTTAATATCATGTTCTCTAGTGACTTTCTCTTGATTTCTTCCTCCAGGTTTGATGCTGATTTGATGTCCTCATCCAAGGGTGTCTTGGCTGTCTTACCTTCTGGTATACCTGCATCTTTCAAAAGATCAAGTGTATACTTTCTTTGGGATAGAAATAAACTTCCTTGGATCTACACAACTCTATTCCAAGAAAGTATTTCATCTCTCCCAAATCTTTAATTTCAAACACAAATATCAAGTATTCTTTGGTAGCTTGTATACCTACCTTGTCACTTCCAGTAATGATGATATCATCAACATATATTAGAAGGACAATGATACCTGAGGGATATGTGAAGGTGAAGAGGGTATGGTCGAGCTCGGATCTCTTGAAGCCTCTCCCATTCAAGGTAGTACTCAGTTTGTTGTACCAGGCTCTTGGTGATTGCTTAAGACAATATATAGCCTTCTTAAGCCTCAGGACATTCCCTTCTTTTACCAAGTTTTCAAGACCCGGTGTTGGATACATATACACCTCATCTTCAAGCTCTCCTTGAAGGAAAGCATTCTTCACATCCATTTGCCATAGACCCCATCTTAGATTAACCGCAACTGACAATACTATTCTGATGGTATGAAGCTTTGCAACCGGAGCAAATGTGTTTAAGTAGTCTTCACCATATGTTTGAGTGAAACCCCTTGCAACAAGTCTAGTCTTCTTCCTGTCTATCTTCCCGTTTGCAAGATACTTGATGGTGAAGATCCACCTACTTGATACTGCCTTCTTCCCTCTTGGAAGTTCACTCTCATACCATGTATCATTTTTTATCATGGCATTTGCTTCAGCACCAACTGACTCCTTCCATTCCTTATCCTTCATAGCTTCATAATAAGACTTTGGAATGTAACTTTGATCTAGGTTAACCATCAGCACACAATGATCTTCAGGGCAGTGAGCAAGAGAGCATGAGACTCGAGAAGGATGTTCCACTGCTTGAGCATTGTAGTACACTCTGGTGTTAACCCAATTGGTTGGAGGGTTTCTGATCCTAGTGCTTCTCCTCAGTTGTTGCTCTTGTTGTTCAACTGCCGGCTCTTGATCTTGTCCTTCTTCCTCATTCACTGACCCTTGTCCTTCTTCTTGCTCCACACTTTGATCATGAGAACCTGATTGTTCTCCTTCTTCTTGAGTATTTTCTTCAGGTTCATTTCCCCCCTCATGGTCGAAGTGGGGAGGCTGAGCTTCTTCATTTGTATTGGGGGACCTTAAGGTTGTCCTCCTCCATTATTTGGCTCTTGAGAGAGGTTAATCCCAAGACACTCCAGGATTATCCTTAAGTTGGCCGCCTTATCTGGTGCAAGATCTTTCAACTCTGCTTGGTTCTTTTCTTCATAATACCCTCTTTCTTCAACAAACTTCACTTCCCTTGACACCAGCACCCTCCTTGTAACCGGATCATAGCATTTGTACCCCTTTTGGGTTGGTGAATATCCTATGAACATTCCCTTGGTACTCTTTGCATCCAACTTGTTCCTGTTAGAATGAAGAACAAGTTTGAATCTGTCCGTACAGTCTTGGCGTGCAAGTATCAAATCCTAACCTAGAGTGTCTTGGAAGTCAAGGCAGATGGGGAACTCGTCAAGTTGAGTATTCTGAGGCATATTTGAAGTTTAAAAGAGAGATCAGACCGTTGGAGACAGCTTAGGCAAGTTGGGAATTAATTAGAATAAAAGTCACATGTGCATAAGAGGATGAGCCGGCTGTCACTTTCAGTCAACCAAACCGTGCCCATCTCTCCCTCCAGTCACTCTCACTCACTCTGGTCGAGATTCTCCTTGGCTGTATCCTGCTTGTCTTCATCAGAAACACAACAAAAGTATTTGTTTATTTCCTCATAGATTTAGATTAATTTAATGTATGCAAACTGCCTATTTAAAGGCAGTTCATGTAACTGATTGATTCAAGGGAGAGGAGTCCTCTTTGCTTCATTATTCTCTGTTCTAAGTCCTATATTATCTGTTTACTCTCTCTCTCTCACGAAAATCTCTAAAGAACATTCTCAAGAACACTCTCATTCTCCTTATACTCTCCATAGTATTCTCCTCCATTCTCTCTGGTTCCATTCATTCTTCTTCATCTAAAATCGACCATACTCTGTCTCTCCAACTCTCTCACACTTAAATCTATCTATTCTCACATGGTATCAGAGCTTCCAAGCTCCTGAAACCTTCATAGCTTCCGCAAATCATCATCTTCTCAAAACTGTCTCCAAAACAGTTTCTGCTACATCTCTTTATCCACTGGTCCAAGGGTCTTCCAAAAGGGAAGAATCTCGCCAGAACTCAAGATAGAACAGTATACAAGTCTCTGGAACTCAAGAAAGCTTCAGTTCAGTCCAGTAAGCTTCATCAAAGGTTCAGTTTCAAGTTCTGTTTCTTGCAAAACCAGTTGGTACATTCTATTGTCCACTGGTCCAAACTCTCTAAGATGGAGAGCTCAAAGGAAATGGCGACTTCAGTAGCTTCAAGGAGTCCAAAGAAGAAGCCAAACCACCACATCTGGTCCAAAATGCTGAAGATAATCCATGGAAGAAACCATTCTTGGAGAAAGGTCACTAAAGAAGCATTAAAGCTAAGCTATTCTAATCATTCTCTGGCCAGCCATGCTGAAGCTCTGTTTCTGACCAAAAAAAACCCACGACCAGCAAGAGGACAGGAGGGGTTTGAATTGTCTCCTTGACCAGAAGGAGAGAATCAAGAAGAGGAGGTGTTGGACAGTCAATCCACACCACAAGCCCTTCAAATTCAAGTGATTCACAGCCATGGAGGTTCAAGGAACTAGCTCAGGTTCCTTGGTTGTAAGTTAACTTCCTTTACTTTAATAAGAGCTTTCTTAATTGTCTTAAATTGTTTCTGGTTGTGTTGAGTGTGTTGTTAGTATCTTAGGGACAGTTCAATGTTACTAGAGTTGTTGAACCTAGTTTCTGTCCCATGATACTTAAACATTGTGTATGCATTGTTCTAGGAGTAAGTAAGCTTGCTAGCATGATTATATAGCATCTGGTTCAATCCATTTCATTGTTATCTTGTGCTAATGGTCTGGATAGTCCATCATAGTGGACTGGTATCCATTTAGAAGTTGGTCTAAGCTACTAGTCCCTATGGTTTTGATGAAACCAGTAACCATTAGCTTGTGTGATGTGCATTTAGTTGTTTTTTATCTCATGCTGTCTTGAATTGAATCTTGTGCATTCATATAGCTATTGCCTAAAATTGTTGTTTGATGCGTGTGTACTGTTCTAGGAGATTTCTAGCATTGATTTGTCATGTTCTTGTCTTATCTCATTTGTTTGTGTGCGGTATGGTCTAGGCGAGTTTCTTAGAGCCTGCTGTGTGTCTTGTTGCATTGCTAGATGCCTAGGAGAGTTTCCTGGTCATGTGTTGCATTCATAGTTGTGTAGCTTGATTAAATGAGTTGTCTAGTCTATGCTACTGTCAATTGTCATTGCATTCTGCTACTGTCATATATGTGATAAAATGAGCCTAGATGCCTTGTAACTGATGAGTTATCATACCTGAGCATTTAGTGAATTGGTTGCATGGATTTGAACTGAATGAGTTGTTTAGATTCTGTCCATTGCATTTTCTTAAAGCATTGGGATCAGGATTGGTGAGTTACCAAGGTCTGATCCTAGTGTGTGTGGTCGGATTCTTGCTGGAGTTTGAGATGTTTCAGGTACACAAGTGTTGTCTCTGTCCATCATCAAATCAAGACAAAGAAGAAGACTTTGCCCATGAGTTCAGAGCCTACAGAGTCTGTATATTCCTGACCATGGAAAGATCACTTGTGTGTAGAGAACCGGTTGAATTAAGCGCAGCCTGTTTGGGTGTTGAGCTCCTGGTTCAAAAGACTTACAAGAGGCAGTGGAGAAGATATTATGGGAGGAACCGGTTGACTTAAGCGCAGCTGTAGGGGTGATGCGCTCCTGGTTTCAAAACTCAATGTTGCTCACTTCCAAGCTTGGTCCTTCACTTATTCTCTCTGGATCAAGCTTGAGGAGGGGTAATGATGAGCATTCCTGAAGGTCCAAGTCTTCCATTTTCTCACCTCAGATCAGAAGTGAGAGTATGCAAGTGGTGGAATTCACCCTTGGAAGACTTCTCATCAGCCGGATCAAAGAAACATCAGCAAGGGCAGAAGCAACTTGGTGTTAGAACAGATGGCCATCAGAGACTACTTGGCAAGAAGATCAGGTGGAGAGGCAAGCTGATTGGAATGCTATGAATCAGCCCAAGGCTTGGGAGTTAGAACAGTTACCTTCTGGTAGGGAAGCTATGGATCAGCTTCTATATGGAGTTAGAACAGTTACCTTCAGTTGGGAAGCTATGAATCAGCCCATAGCATGTGTGCTTGTACCTGGTTGATAAAGCTTCAAGAAGAGGCTAGAATGGCGATTTCAAAGTACCTACTGAGCTCATGAGCAAAGGCAGGCTTCGACTCAATCACTAAATGGAGGCAAGAAGCCAGAAGAAAGGGGGAGACAAGCTCTGATCATAACAAGAAGCTGAAGGCTGATTTCAGTATGTAGCAAGTGACACTTAATCTGAATGTGAAGCAAGGGTGCCCGCTAGCCATCGGCGGAAGGCCATGATCCAGGGTTTATGAGTCCCTAAACTTGATCATAAGGCTCATAAACCCACTGGCCAATCCCTAGGCTGAGATGCTTGCACTCTTTTTCCCTAAGTGTTGGTTTTATCCCATGAGGTTTTCCACACTTAGGTTTTTAATGAGGCAGGTACTCTGAGTTCCAAGCCTGCCCAAGGATCTCCTATGGTCAAGCTTGAGGGGGAGTGTTAGAATGAAGAACAAGTTTGAATCTGTCCGTACAGTCTTGGCGCGCAAGTATCAAATCCTAACCTAGAGTGTCTTGGAAGTCAAGGCAGATGGGGAACTCGTCAAGTTGAGTATTCTGAGGCATATTTGAAGTTTAAAAGAGAGATCAGACCGTTGGAGACAGCTTAGGCAAGTTGGGAATTAATTAGAATAAAAGTCACATGTGCATAAGAGGATGAGCCGGCTGTCACTTTCAGTCAACCAAACCGTGCCCATCTCTCCCTCCAGTCACTCTCACTCACTCTGGTCGAGATTCTCCTTGGCTGTATCCTGCTTGTCTTCATCAGAAACACAACAAAAGTATTTGTTTATTTCCTCATAGATTTAGATTAATTTAATGTATGCAAACTGCCTATTTAAAGGCAGTTCATGTAACTGATTGATTCAAGGGAGAGGAGTCCTCTTTGCTTCATTATTCTCTGTTCTAAGTCCTATATTCTCTGTTTACTCTCTCTCTCTCACGAAAATCTCTAAAGAACATTCTCAAGAACACTCTCATTCTCCTTATACTCTCCATAGTATTCTCCTCCATTCTCTCTGGTTCCTTTCATTCTTCTTCATCTAAAATCGACCATACTCTGTCTCTACAACTCTCTCACACTTAAATCTATCTATTCTCACAGTTCCTCCACTCTCCTGGTCTTAACACAAAGCATAGACAACCAAAGACCCGAATGTTAAGTTGAGGTATCTACTTTGTGTTGAATAAAGAGAAGGAGGAAAAGGAAAGGGTTTGAGTCGACCTTGTCCGTACAAGGCCGTACAGGCCGTACAGGCCGTACAGGCCGTACATGCCGTACAAGGTCAACCCAAAAGGTCTTTAGACCATGTTTTGGTAATGTGCAAAAATGGGGTTGTCCGTACAACAAAAGTTACTGAAGTGAAAAAGGTAAAAGGAGAATACTTACCATGAGAAGAACGAGTGAGTTACTTGGAAGGGAAGAGAAGGTTTGGTTCGAGTAAACCTTGAAGCTTTAGGCGCCAAGGTTACCGTTTATGGATAAGGCTCGATCAAGCTTACCAACCAGTGCAAGCTGTAAAGTGAGGAGCATCTAGTCAAGATGCCATTAGCATCTAGCCACCAGAGCCACTCGTTTGAACCATGGGACGCGCCTATTCTCCTGTCCACATACTTTCCCTCTCTTTGCTTTACGAAACCCTTGTAATCCTCCCTATATATTCCAGACTCTCTCTATGAATAAAGCACATAGTTCTCTCTAAACTTTCGAGTCTCATAATGTTCTTCATAGTCTCTCATAATATTTCTTAGTTCTTAGTCTAAATCGAGTCTTCTCTTCATCAAATCTGTTTCTATTCTTGTTCTGGTTACTTATTCATCTAAGATCTCAAAAGATCTTATGGTATCAGAGCCAGGTTCATCACGATCTGGGTTTTTGTTCATCAAGTTGAAGAAGATCAAGGTTGAAGCTTTTTGAAGATCCAAGGCTGTTCTTTGTAGATCCGGGTAGAAGACTGAAGTTTGAAGCTTGTGTGGTGTAAAATCTTGAGTCTTTCTCGTTCTTACCTTCAAAGACTCAACCTTTCTTCTTGGTTCTAGGTTCATCCGTGTTCTAAGGTAAAGGTCTACTCGTTTCCAAGCTTTTGAAGTCAAGCTGGTTGTAGATGGATAGTGTAAGCATGAAGGTTCCGGTTACTCTCAAGGGGAGTAACTATCTGTTGTGGTCTCGTTTGGTGAAGACTGCGGTGGGAAGTTAGGGCTTATGGGGTCATATCACATCCGGTGAAGCTCCTAAGCTCATTACTCAAGAAGGTGAAGCTGCAAGTGCCACAAGTGAGGTGGAGAAATGGCAGCAAGAAGACATGATGGTGATGACACAACATCAAGGATCCCTTGAGACTCCTATCATGGAAGCTTATAGCTACTGTGAAACTGCAAAGGATCTATGGGATACCTTGAAGAAGGTGTATGGAAACATTTCAAACCTGAGCCGGATGTTTGGGGTGAAGAGAGCAATCAACGGGTTGCTACAAGAAGATATGGAGTTCACTAAGCATCTTGGGAGGTTCCGAGCACTCTGGTCTAAGCTAGAGATGCTGAGACCAACCTGATCACTTTGCGCATCTTGGGAGGTTCCGAGCACTTTGGACTCCTGCTCACCCTAAACCCAGCCTATAACAGCCTCATCAAGCATATCTTGAGAGCTAAGAAGCTTCCATCTCTAGAAGATGTGTGTGCTCAGATACAAAAGGAGCAAGGTTCTATTGGGATGTTTGGAGGTAAAGGGGAACTTACCTTGGCTAACCAAGCTGCGCAAAGTGATCAGGTTGAAACACCAATGGCAAACAAGGCAGCTTTCAACAAGTATGAGGACCGGAGGTTCAATGGTAACTGTGATCACTGCAAGAAGCACTGCCACAAGAAGAGTCAGTGCTGGATCCTTCACCCACATCTCAAGCCGGCCAAGTTCATGAAGGAGAGGGAAGCTAGAGCTCACATCTCGGAGGGGTCAACTGGTGCCTGCTCAAGCAAGACAACCGATGGTGATAAGAGGGAGCCAAGTGAAGGAAAGTCCCTTGTTGCATACACGGGAGGTACTAGTAGGAACAATCATCAAGACTACATAAGGAGGTCTGACATTGAAGCTCTCATCAAAATGCTTAAGGAGAATGGTAACACCTTTGGTAACCTTAATGCGTATTCTCTTGGTGCTTCAATGATTGCTAGTAAGCTAGGAAATGTGAATGATCTTAGGACTGATAGAACTGGTAGGACAATAGAAAATAAAATGAACCGCCAAAGTCTTGCTTGTTATAGCATGCTTTGTGGCATGCTAGACTAGGACATCCTCATGTTAGAGCTTTGAACTTGATGTTACCAGGCGTTGTTTTCGAAAATAATGAGTGTGAAGCTTGCATTTTAGGCAAGCATTGTAAGAATGTCTTTCCAAGATCATCTACTGTTTATGAGAAGTGCTTTGATTTAATTCATTCTGATGTTTGGACTGCTCCTTGCATATCTAGGGATAATCCTAAGTACTTTGTAACATTCATTGATGAAAAATCTAAATACACCTGGTTAACACTCATTCCATCAAAAGATAGGATCCTTGATGCATTTAAGGACTTTCAATCTTATGTGACTAACCATTATCATGCTAAGTTCAAAATTTTTAGATCAGATAATGGAGGAGAGTTCACAAGTCATGCCTTCAAGGATCACTTAGCTCGACATGGGATTCTTCATCAGACTAGTTGCCCATACACTCCTCAGCAGAATGGAGTTGCTGAGAGAAAGAACTGCCATCTCATGGAAGTAGCAAGGTTCTTAATGTTTCAAGCAAATGTTCCCAGGAGGTTTTGGAGTGATGCTGTGACTACAGCTTGTTATCTAATCAACCGCACACCCACAAAGGTATTACAAGACCAAGCTCCCTTTGAAGTCTTAAACAAGTACAAGCCATCAGTGGACTACCTGCGGGTCTTTGGGTGCTTGTGTTATGTGCTGATTCCAGGAGAGCTGAGAAACAAGTTGGAAGCCAAGAGTACAAGCAATGTTCATAGGCTACTCCACAACTCAAAAGGATATAAATGTTATGATCCGGTGGCAAGAAGAGTTCTGGTGTCTAGGGATGTCAAGTTCATAGAAGAAAGGGGGTATTATGAGGAAAAGAATCAAGAAGAGTTGAAGGACCTTACCTCGGATAAGGCAGCAACTCTAAGGATCATCTTGGAAGGTCTTGGCATTGGAGTGACCAAGAACCCGAATGGAAGTGGTCCAGCAGGGACGAATGAAACAAACCAGTCTCCCCACCTTGGTCATGAGGGGGGAAACACTGAAGATCAAGAAGGTGAAAACTCTGGCAGTAGTGAAGAGTTTGATTCAGGGCAAGAAGAGTTTGACTCTCTAGAGGAAGATAGAATTTCTGAATCTCATGATCCAGGTGGAGATACTCATCAGAGAACTACTGAACATCAAGGGGAGGAAGAACCGGAGAAAGGGGAAGTAGAACAGCAGCAACAGTTGAGGAGAAGTTCTAGGATAAGAAGACCACCATCTGATTGGGTTAACACTAGGGTATACTACAATGCTCAAGCGGTTGTTCATCCATCTAAAGTGGTCTGTTCCTTTACTGAGTATCCAAAAGAGCATTGTTCCTGTAAGGTCAGTCTGGATGAGAGCTATATACCAAGGTCTTATGAGGAAGCTGTTAAAGACAAGGAGTGGAAGGAGTCAGTTGGTGCTGAAGCAAGTGCGATGATTAAGAATGACTCATGGTATGAAAGTGAGTTGCCAAAAGGGAAGAAGGCTGTGACCAGTAGATGGATCTTTACCATCAAATACTTGGCGAATGGAAAGATTGATAGGAAGAAAACCAGGTTGGTTACAAGAGGCTTTACTCAAACCTATGGAGAAGATTATGTGGATACCTTTGCACCAGTTGCAAAGCTTCACACCATTAGAATCATACTATCTCTTGCGGTTAACCTAGAGTGGGGTCTCTGGCAAATGGATGTGAAGAATGCCTTTCTTCAAGGAGAACTTGAAGATGAGGTTTACATGCATCCTCCACTGTTAGAATTATGAAAGTATGATGAGAATAGAAGAGAATGGTCGAGTTTGGTTGAGTTTGAGTGAAGAACAAGAGAGATGAACTCAAGAACACATTTCTGGACAGAATAGAGAGAGATAGAGAGAGAGTGAGAGAGAGAGAAAGAGAAAGGAGGATTCGAAATCCTTACTTCATTTCATGCTTGTTTACATATTAATAAAGAGACAAGAGAGAGACATTCAGAAGAAAACAAAGAGGAAATATTAAAATAAGTTGCTTCTGCTCTGTGAAAGTGACAGCACCTCCAACAGCTCTATTGCTTAGCAAGACATGTGACTCTTTCAAATTCAACTTGTCACAGATATATCTTGCTCCCCAACGGTCTTCTAAGTCTCCAGAAGTGTATCTTGGTCGACAATGCTTCCTTGCCTTGTCTTCCAAGTCATTAGGTCAGACTAGAAACCTTGTGATCCAAGTATGTACGAAATTACTTGTAGAGCAAGTTGATGAGTTCTCTTCTTTTCCATTTGTCCTCTTAGTCTCTCTTTTGGTTCTTCATCTCAACACTCCCCCTCAAGCTTGACTATAGGGACTGGTCAAGCTTGGAAACATGAAGAACTTCCCTCATTAAAACCTTAGTGTGCAAAACCCAGTGGGATAAAAACACACTAAGGAAAAAGAGTAGAAGCCTCCATGTTAGGAGAGCTAGTGAGATGTGAGGTCTATGAGTCCCAACTTAGAGTGGATGAACTCACAGACTTTGGTGCTTGCTGCCTTGGTGAAAATGTCAGCAAGCTGGTCTTCACTTCTTGTGTAGCAAGGTAGAATGATTTGCTTCTCCACAGCTTGTCTGACCTTGTGGCAGTCTACTTCAATATGTTTGGTCCTTTCATGAAAGACTGAGTTGCTGGCGATGTGAATGGCAGCCTGGTTGTCACAATGCATTGTGATGGGTGATGTTGTCTCGATTCCCAAGTCCCCAAGCAACCCCTTGATCCATATCAACTCATTGGTGAGCTTTCTCATAGCTCTATACTCTGCCTCAGCGCTGGAACATGATACAACTTTCTGCTTCTTGCTTTTCCAAGTCACCAAATTGCCTCCAATGAATGTACAATACCCAGTAGTTGATTTCCTATCAACCCTATCTCCTGCCCAATCAGCATCACAATATCCAGTGATCTCAGTGCTTCCATTGCATCCCATCCAAACACCTTGACCAGGAGCTTCTCTCAAGTATCTCAAGATCCTCTCCACCATGTTCCAGTGATGAACCTTAGGAGCTTGCATGTGCTGACTGACTTGGTTCACAGCAAAACAAATGTCTGGCCTTGTGATAGTTAAGTAAATAAGTTTCCCAACCATCCTCCTATACTTCTTGATATCTCCAAATGGCTTATCTTCAAACTCCCCCTCTCGCAGAACCTTGTAGCCATCTTCAAGTGGAGTCTTTGCTGTCCTTCCTCCAAGATCACCTGCCTCACTCAATAGATCAAGGGCGTACTTTCTTTGAGATAAGAACAGCCCCTCTTTGGACCGGCATATCTCAATCCCTAGAAAGTACTTTAGTTCACCCAAGTCTTTAATATCAAAAGAAGATTTGAGAAAGGATTTGGTTAAGGAGATACCTTCCTTATCACTTCCTGTTATGATAATGTCGTCCACATAGATTAGTATAACCACAATGCCTTGTTGACTGGTGAGGGTAAAGAGAGTGTGATCAGCTTCAGACTTGATGAACCCTTTTCCATTGAGTGTTGTACTTAGCTTATGGTACCAGGCTCTTGGTGATTGCTTTAACCCATAGATTGCTTTCTTCAATCGCAAGACATTCCCTGGTTTGACAAGGTGTTCTAGGCCAGGAGGTGGTCTCATGTAAACCTCATCTTCCAATTCACCTTGTAGGAAAGCATTCTTGACATCCATTTGCCATAGATCCCATTCCAAGTTGACTGCCAATGAGAGAACAATCCTTATGGTGTGGAGCTTGGCCACTGGAGCAAATGTATCAAGGTAATCCTCCCCATAGACCTGAGTAAAACCCCTTGCAACCAGTCTTGTCTTTTTTCTTTCTGGTTTTCCATTGGCTAGGTACTTGATGGGGAAGAGCAAGCGGCTTGACACAGCTTTCTTGCCTTTGGGAAGCTCAGCTTCATACCAGGTATCATTCTTGATCATAGCATTGATCTCATCTCCAACTGAGTCTTTACACTCTTCATCCTCCATTGCTTCTTCATATGATCTTGGAATGTATTCCTGGTCCAACTCCATGATGAAAGCTTGATGTTCTTCTGGATACTGAGCAAGAGAGCACACTGCACTTATTGGATGAGCCACTGCTTCAGCATTGAAGTACACTCTTGTGTTAATCCAGTTTGATGCAGGTTTCTTGATCCTAGTACTCCTTCTTAGGGGCTGAACCTGGTCGTCCTCTTCCACTTCCTGCTCTTCTTCCTCATGAACCTGAGCAGTTTCAGTCTCTTGTTCTTCAACGCCATCCTGATCATGAACTTTGGGTTCTTGTTCATTGCCCCCTTCAGGATCAGGATGAGTGACTTCTTCAGCCTGTTGTTCAGTTTCTTTAGGAGGTGTAGCTTCTCTGGTGGCCTCGTTTTCCTTGGATAAACTGATTCCGAGACTCTTCATGATTATTCTCAGGTTATTAGCCTTGTCAGAAGCCTGAGATAGGTCTTTCAGCTCATCCCAATTCTTCTCAGCATAGAAACCTTTTCCTTCCATAAATTTCACATCTCTGGATACAAGAACTCTTCTTGTTTCAGGATTGTAGCACTTGTATCCTTTTTGTGTAGAGGAGTATCCAATGAAGATACACTTCATGCTCTTTGCTTCTAGCTTGTTTCTTTGTTCTCCTGGTATCAACACAAAGCAGGCACATCCAAACACTCTGAGGTGATGAATAGATGGCCTGGTTTGGTTCAACACTTCATAAGGAGAGACATCCTTCAGCACCTTGGTAGGGATCCGGTTGATGAGATAGCATGCTGTGACCACAGCATCACTCCAAAACCTTTTAGGAACATTGGCATGGAACATCATTGATCTAGCCACCTCCATGAGATGTCTATTCTTTCTCTCAGCCACTCCATTTTGCTGAGGAGTATAAGGACAGCTTGTCTGGTGGACTATGCCATGCTTTGCTAGATGACTCTTGAATGCATTACTTGTATACTCTCCTCCATTGTCTGACCTCAGTACCTTCACATTAGCTTTAAAGTGGTTAGTTACATAAGATTGAAAGTTCATAAATGCATCTAACACACGATCCTTAGAAGGCAGCAAAGTAATCCAAGTGTATTTTGATTTCTCATCTATAAAGGTGACAAAATACTTATGATTATCCCTAGAAATACATGGAGAGGTCCAAACATCAGAGTGAACTAAGTCAAAACATTTTTCATAGATAGTAACTGATGTTGGAAACACAGATTTGCAATGCTTTCCTAAGATGCATGCTTCACATTCCAAGTGGCTAAATGACATGTCAGGCAGTATAAGTTCTAATGCACGAGAGTGTGGATGTCCTAATCTAGCATGCCAAGTAGTGCTATCACATAGATTAGTGCTGGTCATGCATAAAGGAGTAGAAATAGAGGGATGAGAAGGCTTAGTCTTTTGGAGATGGTATAAACCATCTTTGCTGTTTCCTTCTCCAATCACCTTCCCTGTCTTAAGGTCCTGAAACTCAACATCATTAGGCCAAAAAACCACCTGACAATTCAGGTCAACCGTGGCCTTCTTGACTGAAAGTAAGTTAGAAGCAAAACCAGGCATGTAGAAGGCAGTGGATTCTCTATCAAACAACTTAAGGTTCCCTATTCCTTCTATCTTCACCTTATCTCCATTGGCTATTATTACATTCCCTAAGGCAGGCCTAACATCACTAATAAGATTCCTATCACTAATCATATGATGACTAGCTCCAGAATCTATTATAATTGGCTTAGAGACAGGGGAATGTGTACCAGACTTCTTGGAGGAGATAATGGCCTTGGCTGCTCGGATTAGTGGCTCTATGTCACTCATCCTGATGGGACCATCATTGATCACAGCCTTGTTCCAATTGTTTACTCCACTAGATTCACTCAATAAGGCAGAGTACATGGACTTTCCCTCCAAGACTTCTTGCTCAGCTTCCTTTAGCTTCTTGGCGTCATGTTGGCTTCTGAATTTGGTTCTTTTATGAGCTAACTTCTGCTTTCTTCTATTGTCTCCATATACCAGCCACGTCCTGTCTTTCTTCTTCTGCATATCATTTCCATGATGAACTGGTTTCTCTTCGTCCTTGAAGAGTTTCTGTGCTCCTTGCTCTCTTTGGACCATAAAACACACTTCATCTAGGTTTGGAAGCTTGACCTCTCTTAGAATATGCTTTATGAGATGGTTGTAGGATGGATTGAGGTTCAGGAGTAGACTGAAAACCTTATCCTGCTCATATCTTTCCCTTATGACCTCTGGATCTAAGGAAAAAGGTCTAAGCTCATCAAGCTCTGCCCACAGGCTTCTGAACGTGCCAAAATACTGATTGAACTCCACTTCCTTCTGGCTCAGGTTGTTGATAATCCTCTTGACTTCAAACACACGGCTCAGATTGGAGAGATTTCCATACACAGATTTAAGACTCTCCCACAGATCTTTGGCAGTTTCAAAATGTGAGTAAGCCTCCAATATTGGTTCTGAGAGAGAGTTGTGGATGATCTCAAGTGCTTGCTGGTCTTCTCTGACCCACTTGTCTTCATCCATCAAACCAATCACCTGACTATCCTCTTGAGTCATCCTCTTTGAAGCATCAGCTTTCATGATGTGGCTGTCCCAAAGTCCATGACTTCCCAAGGTCACTCTGGCCACTCTTGACCATAACAAGTAGTTAGAACCCTCAAGGGTTACTGGAATAACACATCTTTTCTTCATTTCCATGGCTGGATTTCTTTTACCCAATGGTTAAAGCTAATATCCAGTGGGTAAAGACGAAGAACACATAAATTTTTAAAATAAGCAGCAGAATCTGATTTGCAGATGGAAATGGGAAAATAAGAGAGAAAAAGATAAACAATGGATTTGAGGAACTTAGATGCTCTGAGAGTGTAGAACACAGAGAAATTTTTTTGGAAGAGAAACAAAGTAAAACAGAGCAAAACAGAGCAAAACAGAGCAAAACAGAGCAAAAAAAACCAGAGTAGATTTGCGGAATATAAAGAAGGCTAGGAGCTTAAAGCTCTGATACCATGTTAGAATTATGAAAGTATGATGAGAATAGAAGAGAATGGTCGAGTTTGGTTGAGTTTGAGTGAAGAACAAGAGAGATGAACTCAAGAACACATTTCTGGACAGAATAGAGAGAGATAGAGAGAGAGTGAGAGAGAGAGAAAGAGAAAGGAGGATTCGAAATCCTTACTTCATTTCATGCTTGTTTACATATTAATAAAGAGACAAGAGAGAGACATTCAGAAGAAAACAAAGAGAAAATATTAAAATAAGTTGCCTCTGCTCTGTGAAAGTGACAGCACCTCCAACAGCTCTATTGCTTAGCAAGACATGTGACTCTTTCAAATTCAACTTGTCACAGATATATCTTGCTCCCCAACGGTCTTCTAAGTCTCCAGAAGTGTATCTTGGTCGACAATGCTTCCTTGCCTTGTCTTCCAAGTCATTAGGTCAGACTAGAAACCTTGTGATCCAAGTATGTACGAAATTACTTGTAGAGCAAGTTGATGAGTTCTCTTCTTTTCCATTTGTCCTCTTAGTCTCTCTTTTGGTTCTTCATCTCAACATCCACCAGGCCTGAAACACTTAGTAAAGAAGGGTTCAAGAAATCTGAACTGGACCACACCTTGTTCACTCTCTCGACCACATCAGGTATAGTTGTCCTTCTTGTGTATGTTGATGATATCATCATCACAGGAAGTGACAGGGCAGGTATTCAATCCACTAAAGACTTCCTTAAATCTGTGTTTGAAATTAAAGACTTGGGAGAGATGAAATACTTCCTTGGTATTTAGATATGTAGATCCAAGGAAGGTTTGTTTCTGTCCCAGAGAAAGTATACACTTGATCTCTTGAAAGATGCAGGGAAACATGGAGGAAAGACAGCCAAGATGCCACTAGAGGATGGGTACAAGGTTCCTCGTGAGGGGGAGATTGAAGATAGCTGGCCATTCCATGATCCTAAGCTTTATAGAAAGCTTGTCGGTAAGTTAATCTACCTTACCATTACCCGACCTGATATCTGTTTTGCTGTGAACCAGGTGAGTCAACACATGCAAATCCCAAAGGAACATCACTGGCACCTGGTTGAAAGGATCCTGATGTATCTCAACGGTTCACCAAACCTTGGAGTATGGATGGGGTGCAACAGAAGCACCGAAGTGGTGGGCTATTGTGATGCGGATTGGGCAGGAGATAGGATGGACAGGAAGTCGACCATTGGATATTGCACCTTCATAGGTGGGAACCTAGTTACCTGGAAGAGCAAGAAGCAGAAGGTGTTCTCTTGTTCCAGTGCTGAAGCTGAGTATAGGGCAATGCTAAAGCTCACAAACGAGCTGGTCTGGTCGTCTCCTAGCTTCTCTAAGGTGGCTATGAATTCAGTTGAGAGGGGGAGACCCAAACCGGGTCTATGAAGAGGTCAAGCTGAGTTTGATGAGTGCGCATGATGTGTTGATCATTGCTCCACTAGTTAGGCCATGATCCAGAGTCCTTTGTGTCCAAACACACTGGTTCTAAGACACAAAGGCTCACTGGCCAATCCCTAGGCCTTGAACGAGCTTACTCTTTTCCTTATCAAGGTTTTATCCCTAAGGAGGGTTTTCTTTGATAAGGTTTTTAATGAGGAGTGACTTTAGGGTTCCAAGCTTGACTCAGGATCTATAGAGTCAAGCTTGAGGGGGAGTGTTAAACCTGAAGTGATAATCAATCAGTAACAAGGAAGGTGCAAGGAAGACACATCCATTGACATAGTCCTGTGATTGGTCGACTACATGGCTCAACTACACTATGATATAGTCGACTACATGTCTCAACTACATTGCTTGTTTACATGGCTCAACTACACTATGATATAGTCGACTACATGTCTCAACTACATTGCTTGTTGATTTTTCTTGTAAAATCTTGTAACCTTCATTTCTCTATTTAAACTCTGTAATGTCGAGTGTAATAGACAAGAAGAAGAGAAGGGAGTAAGGGGGATTTCCCCTCTCCTCTTCCTGAAATAAACTTGTTCTTGAGTCTCTTGATCTCTGGTTCCTTACTCTCTCATGAATCTCTCTCATTCTCTATTAATCTCTGTTTCTGGTTCAAGCTAACACAAGCAGAAGCCAGATCCAGTCTCTTCTTCATTTCGAGTTCTCTCTGTTCCTAAAGGGTTTGTTCATCACACACGACCTAGATCTCTGAAAATCTAACATGGTATCAGAGCCTGGTTCACCAGAACCTGAGCTTAAAGCTTCCGCCATCGTCACATTCTTTCTCATCTCAAAACCAAACCTTGAAGACACATCCATTCGAGATCTGTTTCTGGAAGAGGAAGAAGCTTGAATCCGTGGAGTGTTCTCCTTGTCTCTCAGCCGTTCCTGTCTGTACCAGATGAAGGAGAATCGTTGAAAGCAAAGGTGGATGGAGAGGCGTCATGAACCTTACCCAAATCCATCTTGTTCATAAGTCATGTTCATCCAGGTTCCAAAGAAGATCATCCAGAAGGGCGAGCTGATAATATGAAGAAAGGAATGGCCTTTTTAGATGGAGATACAAGAAGGTGGTCCTATACTGAAGGAGAAGGAGGTAAGTGACAATCCAGACTCTCAAATCCAGTAAAGTCATGACATTTATGCCATTGGAGGTTCAAGGAATCAATCTGGTTCCTTGACTGTAAGCTATTACTGTTCCTTCTTGATATTGAGTGTGATAATGACTGGTTGTGTGTTGTGTTGAGTTGAGTAACCTGAGGATATGTGTGGTATGAAGTCTGCTGGAGTTTGAGTGATGTTTCAGGAACACAAGTGTTGTCCACTGTCCATCATCAAACCAAGACAAAGAGAGAGAGACAAAGAATGAAGAAGGCTTTCCCATGCTGTTCAGAGCCTACACATGATGTATATTCCTGTTAATCCAGAGCCTACACATGATGTAAATTCCTGACAATGGAGAGACAAAGACAAAGAATGAGAAGGAAGTGCCCATTGCCAACAATCCATGGAGAAGTCCATACGCCTACTCCAAAGAGTTTAGAGAGGATGTTGTGACAATGGAGTGCTGCCTTGCGGTTCTGTCCATGGTGGTTCAGTCACCATAGCCTACATATCAGGAGAGTGTAGAGAGCACAGTAGACAAGCAAGGAAAAGCATCACCAAGAGGGTGCTGTAATGAAGATCATCAACCCAAGTAGAAGAGGAAGACTTATCCCATTGAGAATGGTCGCTGAGGTGTATGTGGATACACAAGGCGAGTTGTCATCAACTAAGTCTGGAGGAGACCGGTGACCATAAGGCATTGGAGCTAAAGGGAAGGGTTTATCAGTGATTGAAGCGCAAGTCCAAGAGATGTTGCGCTCCTGATCTTAAGGCTCATTGAGGCTCACTTCAAGCATGGACACATACTCAATCCAGGCTTGAGGAGGGGAGCAAATTGAGTCACCTGATGATCCTGTAGCTCAATGACCTGTGTTACTCAAGGCCATTGCAAGCTGATCATGGAGTGATCCAGCCGAAGTGGAGGGAAGAAGAAAGTCACTCAACAAGCTAGTGTGAGGTGCTTGGAGAGTGGGCTGAGGTATCTCGACAGTGCAATGGTGATGTAGTGGAGGGTTCAAGCATCAAGTCTGAAAGAGATGGAGGTGCTCCCCACAAGGATTATCATGGGACAACAACAACTTGGTGTTAGAACAGATGGCCATCAGAGACTACTTGACAAGAAGATCAGGTGGAGAGGCAAGCTGATTGGAATACTATGAATCAGACCAAGGCGTGTGAGTTAGTGTTGGAATAATGAAAGAAAGAGAAGAAGAAACAAACTGGTTAAAGATAGAATCTGGATCAAGCAGACTTGACTTGCAAGGAAAGATGAAGGCTGTCCATAAACCACTTAACCTAACCTGACTTGCAAGGCAAGAAAGGTGTTTGGAAAACTCTTGGACGTGGCTAAAGGTCCAGAAACCTAAAGATACTTGGTTTGAATTCAAATGGAAGGAGCTGGTCTGATTTGGACAAGAAAATATCACATGTGGTGCATAAGAAGAAGGACTGACCTGTCACTATCACACCAAGCTGAATGTGCCCTCTTTCTCCAGTCACTTTCTCTTCCTATGGACGTGCCAGACTGTCCATGCCACAGCCTGCTCCTTACCAGTCTGCCCCAGCCAGTTCTGAACCTGCTCTGATCTCTCTTTCTTTACAAAATTAGTTATTTAAGTTTTCATGTTTTATTAGTAGTTTATTGTGCTTGTAATGTCTTGTAACTTGGCTATAAAGCCCTCCCATGTAACCCACGAAATTCCTAAGGAGAATTGAGCCTCCTCCTTCATTATTCTCTCTGGTTCATACACTCTCATATTCTCTCTAAAGTCTCATACTCTCTCATACTCAGAAACTTACCATAATCTCTCATACTCTCTGAAGAGAAAGTTAACTCTTTCCTTCACATATTCTTGGTTCCTATTCTCTCTCCCACGAGTTACTCTGTTATCTTACTCTCTGATACTCTAAATCTCCATAATTAATCGGGTTACTTTCAAGCTTATACTCTTCATACTTCACAAACTCTCATTCTTTAGTTACTGTCTCTTAACCATACTTGTTCCCTCTCTCGCCCAGTCTCTGTTCTCCCATAAGTTAACCTTCAACTCCATCATTCCCTTCTCATAATTCATCTATTCTCACATGGATCTCACACACTTTCATTCTCACCATATTCTCTCTATTCTAACAGTTAGAACAGTTACCTTCTGGTTGGGAAGCTATGGATCAGCTTCTACATGGAGTTAGAACAGTTACCTTCCATTTGGGAAGCTATGAATCAGCCCATAGCATGTGTGCATGTACCTGGTTGATGAAGCTTCAAGGAGCCGAGTATTAACTTATCAAGTGGGGGATTCAAGTGTGTGTACACTCCTCACCAGCCGGATCAGTGAAGCCATCTAGAGCTCATTGCAACCTTGCAAGCTTGGTCCTTCACCAATTCTTAGTTCCAAGCTTGAGGGGGAGTGTGAATGGGTTTCATGATCCGAGAGAAGTCTTTCAAGTGGGGGATTCAAGTGGAGGTTCAGTGCAGCCACTCCTCACCATCCGTGCAAGAGCTTGAGCCTCACTGAAGATGATCTGGTCGTCTCCTAGCTTCTCTAAGGTGGCTATGAAGTTAGTTGAGAGGGGGAGACCCAAACCGGGTCTATGAAGAGGTCAAGCTCAATTTGCTGAGTGCGCATGATGTGTTGATCATTGCTGCACCAGTTAGGCCATGATCCAGAGTCCTTTGTGTCCAACCACACTGGTTCTAAGACACAAAGGCTCACTGGCCAATCCCTAGGCCTTGAACGAGCTTACTCTTTTCCTTATCAAGGTTTTATCCCTAAGGAGGGTTTTCTTTGATAAGGTTTTTAATGAGGAGTGACTTCAGGGTTCCAAGCTTGACTCAGGATCTATAGATTCAAGCTTGAGGGGGAGTGTTAAACCTGAAGTGATAATCAATCACTAAAAGTTATTGAACAAATAAGGACCGAACCTTTGTGGAAGTTCTGTTAATAACTAAGGAGGGTCCAGAAGGCAATGCTGAGCTAGAAAGAGGTTCAGAAAGGGTTTACAATGAAGGAAGAAGGCTTGGGTGAAGTTTGGAGTCAAATGGGTCTGTGCAAAGTTGGATATATCCATGGAGGAGACTTGTGTCCCAAGGCAATGAATATGTCGGATATAACTCCCCAGGAGTGAAAGATCCATTTGGAGTGAAAGATCCTTTTGGCATCTTTAAGATGCCTTTGGCAGTAACAAGGAAGGTGCAAGGAAGACACATCCATTGACATAGTCCTGTGATATGGTCGACTACATGGCTCAACTACACTATGATATAGTCGACTACATGTCTCAACTACATTGCTTGTTTACATGGCTCAACTACACTATGATATAGTCGACTACATGTCTCAACTACATTGCTTGTTAATATTTCTTGTAAACCCTTGTAACCTTCATTTCTCTATTTAAACTCTGTATTGTCGAGTGTAATAGACAAGCAGAAGAGAAGGGAGTAAGAGGGATTTCCCCTCTCCTCTTCCTGAAATAAACTTGTTCTTGAGTCTCTTGATCTCTGGTTCCTTACTCTCTCACGAATCTCTCTCATTCTCTATTAATCTCTGTTTCTGGTTCAAGCTAACACAAGCAGAAGCCAGATCCAGTCTCTTCTTCATTTCGAGTTCTCTCTGTCCCTAAAGGGTTTGTTCATCACACACGACCTAGATCTCTGAAAATCTAACAATTAGGACTGAATATAAAATTGCAATGCATATCAGTGGTACACTTCTTGACAGAGAGTAAGTTTGAAGTAAACTCAGGCATGTAAAAGGCTCTAGATTCTTTGTTAAACAATTTCAGCTTGCCTACACCTCTTATTGGTATCCTATCTCCATTTGCTATCATTACATGTCCATTAGCCGTTCAATATCTCTAATAAGACTAGTATCACTAATCATATGATGAGATGCACCAGAGTCTACTATCAATGGTTTAGACATGTTATGAGCA
Source organism: Moricandia arvensis (assembly GCA_905132765.1). NCBI lineage: Eukaryota > Viridiplantae > Streptophyta > Magnoliopsida > Brassicales > Brassicaceae > Moricandia > Moricandia arvensis. The sequence continues at coordinate 56,834 of CAJHQP010003698.1, forward strand.
GTATGAGAATGACCAATCATCCTAGAATCAGTGTGGAAGCTATCAGGTTGTTCAATGCTAGCAACCCTATATGCACCAAAAGAATACCCTTTTACATTACCAAAGGTGTTACCATTATCTTTGAGCATTTTGATGAGAGCATCCATCTCAGATCGGGGGATGAACTCATGCTCATTGAGGCGTGGCTGATGGGCAGTGTAGGTCACCAGGGCCTTGCTCTCACCACCTTCACGACCTTCTGTCTCATTTTCCTTGGTTGACGTCCCAGTACCCCATTGATCACCCGTTCCATAGGTCACATTGGCTCTTGCTTCCCTCTCCTTCATGAACTTGGCCGGCTTGAGGTGAGGATGGATAATCCAGCATTGGCTCTTCTTATGACCATGCCTATTGTAATGATCACAGTTTTCATTGAACCTTTTGTCTTCAAAGTTTCCAGCAACCCTCCTATCTTCATACATGTGGACCCTGTTAACTTGAGGCACCTCGGCTTGATTGGCAAGAGTGAGCTCCCTCTTTCCTCCAAATAGCCCCAAGGACCCTTGTTCCTTCTGGATTTGAGCAAAAACTTCTTCAAGGGTGGGGAGCTTCTCGGATCTGAGGATATGTTTGATCAGATCATTGTAGGTGGTGTTGAGGGTGAGCAAGAGCCCAAAGACCTTGTCTTGCTCACGCCTCTCATTCAACTCATCCGGATCTGTGGTGCTTGGCCTTAGCATCTCAAGCTCTGACCATAAAGCTCAGAACTTTCCCAAATGCTTAGTAAACTCCATGTCTTCTTGAGCTAAGTTGTTGATAGCCCTCTTGATCTCAAACACTCGTGTGAGGTTTGAGATGTTTCCATACACCTTTTGAAGTGTATCCCACAAATCTTAAGCCTTCTCACAGTAGCTATAGGACTCCAAAATCGACGGATCCAGTGAGCTCTGGAGGATGGACATCACCAGATTATCCTCCTGGATCCACTTCAGTTCATCACAAACCACCACTTCTTTGTTGCCTTCCTGAGTAATAAGCTTTGGAGCTTCGTCTTCAAGGACATGGTTCCAAAGGCCCTTACTTCCCACGGCTGTCTTCACCACACGAGACCAAAGAAGGTAGTTTCCACCTTTGAGAGTAACCGGAATGACAGTAGTCTTCATGTTCTCCATTTCGAATCAAAAGAGTGAGACTTGCACTTTATGAACGGAAAGGTTGAGACTTTGAACAAAATGGATCAAACGAACCCAGATTCAAGAGAACCTGCCTCTGATACCATGAAAGTTTGATAGAGATTGAGTGTAAACGGAGAGAAAAAGAAACTGAGAGAGAGATTTAGACTAAAGAAGAAGAGACTCGACGAGAGAGACTTGAAACCATTGAGAGAGACTAAGAAAAGAGACTAAAGGTTTTCAATATCTTATTGATGAACAAGGTTTACAAATATATAGAGGAAGAGTAAAGCCCTACAACGGATACATGATAAGGTTCTGGATAAGCTTTTTCAACAGGCGTGTGGAGTCAAAGACCAGGAGCGTCCCTTTGAATTCTTGTGGCTGGAAAGCTTCACACACGAGATTCTTTTGGCATCTTGACCAGATGCTTTTCCAGCACGAGCCAGCCTGTCAAACGCGTGCCTCATTCAAGCTTGATCCACTTGGTAACCAGTAAGAGTAACTCTGGGTCGAGTTACTCTTACCCGGGTAACTTTCTCGTCTGCGGTAAACTACTTTCACCTAAGTTGTACGGCCTAGTTGTACGGACATGTACGGACAGCTCTAAACCATCTCCTCTTCTCTTCATAATCCTTCCTCTATCATATTATAACCTTTGTTCAACAATTATCACTTTTGACCGAAGGGGAAAACTGTCAAAATGGTTACTTGGGCGGTTCCGCGGGTGTAAACTGCCCAACTGCTCATTTAATCGTCTCCTTAAGCGAGTCTATAAAGCAAAAACTGCCTTAAGGCATACAGAGAGAAAACTCAGAGAGATTAAAGTGCGACCGAGTGGGAAACTACGAGTTTTTGCCAGATCGATCATTTCCGAGTCCAGTACAGTCGTCTGTTGGGTGATTCCGACTGTTTGAGTGTTTGTAAGTCTGAGAAGAACTGTGCAAGAGGTGAAAGAAAGGCCGAATCAAACCGTATCATACCGACTCTAAAGACAAAGGTGAGTGTGCGACCGTAGTCTAAGTACTGAATCGTAGTATGATTGAAGGAGTTGTTATGTGTACTGATTGCTTGTCTAATTCGAATTATCTGCTTGTTCTGGCTTGAATCGTGTAACTGGATCCTTCCATCGATGCATCTGGATCAGATCATCCGCCTAGAGCCGTTTATGGCCTTCTAGGGCTTGATTGATTTGATGGCTCTTTGGCTTGGATCGGTTATCTCGATCAAGTAACTGACTAGGTGATAAGCATGTCTGATTATCTGATTGACTGTATAGACTCGATTGCTTTACTTTAGCTAAGTGGGTCGGGATGACCGCTCTCACTAAGCATTATGTTTCTTATGCCTCCTTTGTTTGGATACAGATCAGGATCAGTCCCGAAAGGGTAAAGACATAGCTTGACCGCGGGACCAAGGCATGAAGGAAGGATGGTGGATTTAGGTAGACATAGGACGAGTTGAACTTGTAATAGCTTATTAGCAGACTCACTTGTTAACTCGAACCTCCGTTTATCTATCTAAGTCTTTATTATGCTTGTTGACTTGTGTGAAAACGAACTGAAAATGCTAAAAATAATTCTAAGTAAGAAAAGGTGGAAACTGGCCCAAGTCTGATCAAGGAAGTCGGTTCAGACTTATACTGATGGTACGAAAAAATGGGTCGGGTCCCTTCAGATTTCCCCTCCCCACTTCATAATATCAAGCTTGTTGTTCTTGACTCAGATCCTCTCTAATCTATCCCTTTCTTAATCTCTCAAATCTCTCTCTTACTCTCCTAATCTCTGTTTCTGGTTCAAGTATACACAAGCAGAACCAGATCCCCTCTCTTCGCCATTTAGTGTTCTCTCTACCCCAAAGGGGATTGTTTATCCTGTTCTTCACACACACGAGTCTATACTCTGAATATCTTACATGGTATCAGAGCCAGGTTCATCAGAACTTGGTTCCTTCATCCGCTGAAGATCTAAGCTCACTTTCATGTCTATTCAAACCCAAAAAGACACTTCCTTTCCAGCCGGTTCAACCTCTACAAGAAGGTGTTCATCCGCAGCCCAGAAAGTGTTCTTGAAAACTCATACTCGTCCAGAAGAAAGGAGAGCCACGGATCCAGAAGTTATGGAGTGGATTAGCTACCCTCTTCGTCAACAACAGTCCGGGTGTGTTCTTATTCAAAGACCAGGAAGAAAGGTGAAAGCTTTCACCTTGTTACTGGTGGGGGCGACTCATGATGTAACCCTGCCTAGCTGTGCAATTAACGAAAACTACCTGAGTTGGACCATGAAGAAGCTTGTGATGGAGAAAGATCAACCAGAGCTCAAATGGAGTTTAGAGACTATCTCACTCCATCAACTGACCATGAGGAGTATTCTAGTCAAGGCAATACCAGTCCAGTTCGTGGGGTTACAAGAGATGATCAAAGAATTCACTTTCTCAGTCATATCGGTTCATGGAGGCCACCTGATGATCTAATGAAGTTCTTGTTCCTCCTTGGTGAACCAATACATTCTTATATGAAGCCTAAATCAGTATTACATGCCAAGATGTCCAAGAAAGCTTATAACCACGTTTTGGATCAATGGGCCCAAAGAGAAGTTTTCAGCCCAAGAAGAAAGTCATAACAAATTCACTGTGGGCCTGTTTCATGCCAAATTCGACCAGCCTTTGTTCAGTCCATTTCAAGCCCATTCTCACAAAGAATACCAAGAGAGAGTCAGCAAGAATTATAGGTCGTGGGCATGCCAAGAGTCATTCAACAAAAAACCTTATTCTGGTCCAAAATCAAGTCTACATTCCTTGTTTCTAAATTTCTTAATTTCTATATTTTGTCTTTTCATTTCCACAACTTGTAAGTCCTATATAAGGGGATGCACGACCAGAATAATATTGATTCACCTTTTTTATCAAAAAACTACTTCTGAAACTGTGAATCCTTTGTTCATCTTTGAACATCAATGGCTAAAGAGTTCATTCTCTGAATGCAAAACTTGTCTTTGATTATAATATGAGTTCATTCTCTTTATCAAAGATACATCTACACAAGTGTTGATCAATCCACAGATCCTCATTGAAGTTCATCAACCATTTTGACTTCTATCCATCAGATCCATCATCATCCATCATCCAAACCATCAGATCAACCTTCAAAAGAATCAGGGACAAAGGATCTCGTCCTAAGGGGTCCATCAAGTGGTATCAGAGCAGATTTGAAGGCTCTTGATCTCTGCTTTGATTCTGACTTTTCATATTCTTTCTGTTTTTGGGGTTTTTGATCATTTGATCTTTGTTCTCCTTATCAAACACTCTTTTCTGTCTATCTGTTGTATCTGCAAGAGGGCCAACCAGATTATCAAAAAAAAAAGAAAAAAAAACGAAAATCAAAAGAAAAAAAAACCATAGAAAGTTGAAGAGAAATCCAACTTGGCTGAGGAGAAATCCAGCCCTGGTGGTAAAGCCTCTTGCAACCAAAAATCTTGCAATCTGTCTATCTATTTCTTCTGTTTTGGGTTGGGGTTTGTTCTCTGAAGTTTGATCTTTGTTTGTTGCTGAGCTACTGGATTCACAGAGAAAACTCAGTGGAAAATTCAAGAGAAAACCACTTGAGAGATTGTGAGGCTTTGGCTATTTGTTACTGTGCTAATTTTCTTGTTGAGTTTCTTAACAGGAAGCCATGTCTGGAGGAAGCAATGGCAGAAGGAGACGTCCTGAAAAGGACATAGATTATAACCAGTTCAACTCTGCAACAAAAGCAGCCTTGGAGAGAAGGGAAAAATCTATGAGAAAAAGAAATTCTTATGCTATTGATGATTCTGGTGATGAGCAGGAAAGGATACAATCTAGGAGATCACTTGAAAGGCTTAACAGGAGGAGCACACATCATGATCAATTTAGTTCTTCCACAAAGAGTTTGCTGGAAAAAAGACAGAATTTGATAAGAAAAGAAAAATCGGTTTTTAACTATTCTGATTCTGTGCAGGAAAATGCACGACCAGTGAGGCAAGAGGAACTAACTAGGAGGAGCAGAGAACGTCCTAGACATTCTAGAGAAGAGACAAGAGCTTTCTATGGTCGTGATCCCATAAAGAAGTCTCAGAAACAACAAGAAGCACTTGATTATTTGGACAGCCAACAGTTTCAAGATGTTTCAAAAGAATTGCACAACAAGTACTTCAAGATTTTGAAACAGACCAGCAGATGATACCAACCTCACGTCCTTCCTCAAAGGTTGTGTTAATGAGAAGCCAATGACCCATTGTTGAAGCTGAAGCAAAGGGAAAAAGTGGAGTTGACCAGGGATATACTTGGCTGAGCAAAGAGAAGGCAGTTCACTGAAATGTTGGAATAATGAAAGAAAGAGAAGAAGAAACAAACTGGTTAAAGATAGAATCTGGATCAAGCAGACTTGACTTGCAAGGAAAGATGAAGGCTGTCCATAAACCACTTAACCTAACCTGACTTGCAAGGCAAGAAAGGTGTTTGGAAAACTCTTGGACGTGGCTAAAGGTCCAGAAACCTAAAGATACTTGGTTTGAATTCAAATGGAAGGAGCTGGTCTGATTTGGACAAGAAAATATCACATGTGGTGCATAAGAAGAAGGACTGACCTGTCACTATCACACCAAGCTGAATGTGCCCTCTTTCTCCAGTCACTTTCTCTTCCTCTGGACGTGCCAGACTGTCCATGCCACAGCCTGCTCCTTACCAGTCTGCCCCAGCCAGTTCTGAACCTGCTCTGATCTCTCTTTCTTTACAAAATTAGTTATTTAAGTTTTCATGTTTTATTAGTAGTTTATTGTGCTTGTAATGTCTTGTAACTTGGCTATAAAGCCCTCCCATGTAACCCACGAAATTCCTAAGGAGAATTGAGCCTCCTCCTTCATTATTTCCTCTGGTTCATACACTCTCATATTCTCTCTAAGTCTCATACACTCTCTCATACTCAGAAACTCTCTTAAACTCTCCATAATCTCTCATACTCTCTGAAGTGAGAGTTAAGTCTCTCCTTCACTAAATCTCCTATTCTCTAGTTCATATACTCTCTCAAGTCTCTTACTCTCTGGTCACACGACCTCACACCCACAAACACTCTCAACCTCACTAAAATCTCTCATTCTCTCATTCAAGGCAATCCTGCTTCATACTCTTGTCTCTCATCCATTCTCTTGTTTTATGTAAACCAGAATCTCACACACTTTCATTCTCACCATATTCTCTCTATTCTAACAGGTTGATGGTCCAAGGAGTTGTAGCAAGAAAGAGCAGGCTATCCAAGAGCTGAAAACAGAGCCATCTAAGGTGAGTAAATAACCTGAGATAGAACCTGAGTGTTCTCTTTTCTCTCCTCAATCTGAACTTGTTATCAATAAAACCTGTGAAGAACTAACTTGTTTTAAACCGGAGGAACCGAGTAGCCTTGTTACAGTATCTCAGGTATTAGAAGAACACTCACCAGAAACAGAACAAAAGACTCTAACAAAAGGAGAAGTGTTGGTGAAGCCAAACAACACTGAAGCAGAAATTGATGATAAGTCATTCTCTCTGGAATCTCAAGGGCACTGTAAGGATCTTGTTATGGTTAATTATGTGCCTGATTTGTTTGTTATGGTCTATTCTGGTGATGTGAAACGATTTGGTCTGGAAAATGTGAAAGAATTTTGTGTTTCAAACTCTGTTTTTGATAACATGATTCATTCTTTTAAGAAAGTTGAACCTGATAAACTCTCTGATCAAAATCGTTTTCAGTGTGGTAACGTGTCCAGTTCTAGCCTTGTTTTGAGTTTTGATCAGTTTATGGAACATAGAAAAAGCCTTGAACATCATGAAAAGTCACTGAAGCTTGTTTTGCAACAACCTGATTTCTGTTTCAGAAAATCTTGTGATTCATTTGCTTGCTCTAGAGATAATGGCTTTGATCTGAATTTTTCTAGGCATGAACTGGTCTCTGATGATTTATTTTCATCTTTTTATGACCTGAACGAACCTAAGAAGTTGCAGGAACCGAAATCACTTAGGGCTGAAACCGAGTTTGTTTCTGATTCTGTTTTGAAACCTGCTAGTCTATGTTCTGAAACTGAAAAATCTTGGTTTGTCTTAGGATCGTG
>CAJHQP010003699.1:0-64081 GCA_905132765.1 Moricandia arvensis
GAAACATACATGGTGGTGAATCCGGATGAGGACTGAACCGCGGCGGGAGAGGAACAGTCACCATCAGAAACATGAAGGAGGGAGCTTCTTCAGAGGGGGAAAGCTAAACGGCGGTGGTGAAGCAGAGCAGATCCATCCAAGTGTCGCACATCGGGAACCGGGCCTGGGAGGTTTCTTATAGGGCGAACCTATGACCAGATTTTTAAGATACTTGATAATTTACCTAAACATAATACTTTTAAGAGAATCATTTGTTAGAAAATCAGTGTTGTTAGTTATTTAAACCTAATTTTATTATTCTATTTGGGTTTACTATTTAAATCGATGTCCCTATTGTAGAGTATTAGTGTATAAGGGTGCTTACGTCAATATGTAATCCCTAGTTAACCTCATGTACACAATATAAATACGGTATTCTATCATCTAATATGATCATTCAGTTCAATACTTTTATATAGTATCAGAGCAAGATACTTAGGGATCCTAAAAATCAAATGGCCGCCAAACACAAAAAGTTCAAAACCCTCACTTTTTCTACTTTAAGCGTCCACAATGTCTTCGTCGGCTTCCTCACAAGAGACAATCATCATCTCCGACTCACGCAATCTCCTCAACTTGAATATGACGAACGTCACGAAACTCACACCGTACTAGAAGGATATGCTCTTGCCGACTACATCACCGGCGAATCTGCAGTACCATCTCCTGTGATAACCAATGATGGATTTCTTACACAAAATCTGGCCTAAACATTGTGGGTCAGACAGGATAAGTTGATCTACAACTCATTTCTCGGGGGTAATCACAGTCTCAATCCAGCCGATTCTCTCTACAATGAACACCTCTGCTCAGATCTGGGAACCCTTATCTGCTATGTATGCTAAGCCCAGCAGAGGACACGTCCAACAGCTCCAAAAACAAGTCAAGACATGGAAGAAAGGTAGAATGACAATCGACTCCTACATTCAAGGGTTCACGAATCGGTTCGATCAACTGCTATTACTTGAAAAAACTTACGACATTGAGGATCAGCTCGAGTTCGTGCTTGCAGGGTTACCAGAGGAACAAGCTGGTTGTCGATCAGATTGAAGGTTGTGACTCACCCCCTTCTCTCACTGAAGTTCATGAGAAGCTTCTTAACCATGAAGTCAAAACACAGTCCCAAAACTCAACTCCTGCGATTCTTACCATCACTTTGAATGTTGCTCAGCATCATGGCTCGTCTCACAACAACAATCACAACTCTCATCCAGGTCAGAACTGCAACAATAACAGAGAATAGCAAATGTGGCAGCAACAACAACAGTTCCTTCCTCGTCCAAACCAACAGACCTGACGATATCAAGGAAGATGTCAGTTGTGCAGTACTCATGGGCACAGTGCGCAATGCTGCTCACAACTGCAGAGCTACGCTTATGCTCCACCTTAGAACTCACACTACAGCTATCCATCACCAACGTCATGGCAGCCGCGAGCCGATGTGGCTATGGCGTCATCCTACAATCCTAACAATTGGATTCTTGATAGCGGTGCAATGCATCATCTCACCGCCGACTTGAGCAATCTCTCCATGCATCATCCCTACACCGGTGGACAAGAGTTTACTATAGCCGATGGTTCAAGTCTTCCAATCTCGCATACTGGTTTCACTTCCCTTAAAACTCCAACTCGTTCTTATGCCTTAGATAACATCATTTACATTCTAACTTACAGAAAAATCTTATCTTTGTGTTTCGTTTGTGTAATTCTAACAATGTGTCGGTTGAATTCTTTCTTGTCCAATCAGGTGAAGGATCTCAGAACGGGGTCTGATTACTCCAAGGCAAAACTAAAGAAGATTTGTACGAGTGGCCAGTCACACCCCAAAATATCATCTCCCTCTTTGCATCACCCACTCCAAAAACGTCTCTTAGCTCTTGGCACTCTTGACTACGACATCTATCTTCTTCTACTTTACAAATTTTGTCTTGCAATTTGATTTACCAGAGTCCTAACAAGCTTCCATTTTACGCAAACACAATCTCATCCACTCAACCATTATAATATGTTTACACTGATCTGTGGACTTCTCCTATCATCTCTGCTGATCAATATAGATACTACCTCATCTTTGTCGATCAATTTACCCATTACACAGGGGTTTATCCCTTAAACAAAAATCCCAACTGCGAGACAAATTTTTTCAGTAAAAGCGACTCGCCGAGAAGCATTATGGCTATCAAATCCGCAATCTATACTCTGATAATGGCAGCGAGTTTGTGGCTCTTAGACAAGACCTTGCTCTACATGGCATCTCACACTTCACCTCTCCACCTCATACACCTGAAAATAATGGGATTGCTGAAAGAAAACATCGACATATCGTCAAACGGGGCTAACACTACTTCACCAAGCTTCCATGCCGACGAGTTACTGGACTTATGCTTTTGCTGTGGCTGTTTACTTGATAAATTGACAACCATCATCGGTCTTGAGTCAACAGTCACCTTACACCAAGTTATTCGAGAAACCACCAAACTAATTGAAGTTGAGAGTCTTTGTTTCAACATGCTTCCATTGGTTAAAGCCCTACACTCAACACAAGCTTGATACGCGATCAATGGCTTGTGTCTTTATCGGATACTCGCTAACCCAGAGCGCGTATCTTTGTCTACATCTCAAAGTGGACGCATCTATGTATCACGACATGTGACATTCGTCGAGACAGACTTCACTTTCGCCACTCATGTTAGACCCGACATTCCACATGAAGAACAGTCCCAACCAACCTTTGCTCCACCCACTTTGATTCCCACCAGACAGCCGCCACTCCTACAACCCTCGATAGCGTATCCCTCGGTCCAAGATCCTCACCCGCCTGCAATGCCATCTCCTACTGCAGCATTGAACACTGCTCCTTAAGAGCAGAGTTCACCAATGGGAACTAGAGTTAATTAAACTGACACATCTGAGGATAAAACACAACATATACCCTCACCATCTACCTCAGCATCTCACCAACCAGAAATACAGCTGCAACCCACACCTATACTGGAAGAACAACCAGTAAACCGAGTACCAGAAAATTCCAACGTCAATCCTATGAGAACCCGAGCCAGAAAAATATTACTAAATTCACTAAAAAGCTTACCCTTGTAGCCACAACCCCAAACCTACTGTATCTATACCAAAAAACCTGGTCCAGGCCATGCGAGATGAGAATTGGCGACGTTCTATGGCTGCTGAGTACAATGCCCAAATATCCAATCACACTTTTGAATTGGTGCCACCAGCTCCAAATCAAAACGTTATTGGTACTAATTGGATTCATACTCTAAATTTTTTGCCTAATGGACAACTTGATAGGTCCAAATTCAGGTGGGTTTCTCTTGGATACAATCAGGATTATGGGATTGAATATGCTGAGACGTTCAGACCGGTCGTTAAATCAATGACAATACGACTTGTTATTCATCTTGCAGTTACTCGCTCATGGCCGCTAAAATAACTCGATGTGAACAACGCATTTCTCTAAGAAACATTAAAAGAGGAAGTAAATGTCTCACAACCTCTTGGATTCGTCGATCCCGATCGTCCACATCTTGTTTGCAGTTTGAAGATAGCTTTGTATGGACTCAAACAGGCGCCGCGGGCGTGGTATCAGGAGTTGAAGTCGTTTCTTTGTCAAATGGATTGCCACAATTCATCTGCTGATACTTTGGTCTTTATTTACATTCAAGGGCCGCTTATTCTCTACATCATGGTCTATGTGGACGATATTATAGTCACGGGTAGAAGCTCCTCCATGGTTTCGGCATGCATCAATGTACTCTCATATCGGTTCTCTTTGAAAGATCCTACTGACTTACATTACTTCTTAGGCATAGAAGTAACATGCACAAGGAATGACCTGCACTTTATGCAAAGAAAGTACATCATCAACTTGCTCACCGAACTACAAATGTTCAACGCTAAGCCAGTCTCCACTCCTCAAGCCACACAACTAAAGTTGTCACTCTTCTCCGGAACACCACTGGAGGATCCTCGTGAATACATAATTGTTCTTGGAAGTCTCCAATATATAGCGTACACGCGATCAGACATAGCATATAGTGTCAACAAGCTATCCCAGTTCATGCATCGACCCACGAATACTCATTGGCAAGCTGCCAAACGTATACTACGTTACCTGGCAGGAACACTATCTCACTTCATCTTCACCAATAAGCGGTCACCATTGCATCTACAGGCATTCTCTGATGAAGATTGGACTGGATATATAGACGGTTACGTGTTGACAAACGCCTACATCGCTTACCTTGGATCAACTCCTATAGTGTGGTCCTCCAGAAAGCAAACAGGCGTTGTCCTCAACGGAGGCTGAGTATCGATCCGTAGCTAACAAGGTAGTAAAACTTCGCTGGATCTCCTCCTTGTTGCAAGAACTCGGTGCAGCAATACCTTATACACCCACAGTCAATTGCGACAACATTGACGCTATGTACGTAAGCACTAACCTTATTTTCCACTCGCGAATGAAGCATTTGGCTCTTGATTTTCACGTCGTCCGAGATCATGTACACTCTGGGGCACTGAGAGTATCACATGTTTCCACTAAGGATCAGTTAGCTGACGCCTTAACGAAACCCCTAGCGCGCGCTAGGTTTCAAGAACTCAAGTCCAAGATTGGAGTGATCAACCTCCTTCCATCTTGAAGGGATGTGTAGAGTATTAGTGTATAAGGGTGTTTATGTCAATATGTAATCGCTAGTAGTTAATTTCATGTACACATTATAAATAATGTATTCTATCATCTAACATGATCATTCAGTTCAATACTTCTATACCTATTCCGCCTAAATTTGACTTCCCCCACGTGTAATGTGTAATTTGAGCTGATTAATTATTTTTTTAATCTTCCTTCTCTGACGTGAGACAAACTGAATTATACAAGGCACAGGTCGTAACCACATAGATTTTTGAAGGCTTCGAGAGATGGAAATAACCGAAAGCTCAGAAAATAGTTTTAAAGAAAACCGAAGGAAATGTGTTGGAGGCACGGAGAACCAGAGGAGGATCACGGAGATGCAGAGGAGGAGTGAGGGAAGAGAGATTGTGCCTGACTTAAAAGCTGAGTAGACAAAAGGGTTTATGGATTTAGGTTTTGTTTTCACAGAAAAAGACTTGAATTTATAGTTGCTGGATATTCTTCCCGGATGATGACATTTCTCCACCGGGAAGAACAGAGTAAGACAAAGTCGTTGGTTACACGACCTTATTTGTCGGAGGCATGGGAGCTTCAAAATGATAAGTGGAGTGGAAGAGTAGAGAAAGATTTAATGGGTTTAGATTTGAGAATGACTTAGTTATGTGGTGAGACGATCATGAAAGATTAGTCTTAAATGGTGGGCTCAGTCTGTAGCTTCTAATCTCAGATGAGATCCAATCTTGTTTTTACTAGTTCTACATTAATATTCTTTGGTAGTATTTATATTGAGATTTGCATGTGTCCAGTGCAAGAAAAAAAAGACTTGACCTTTGAGATTTGCAGAATAAACTTATTTTTTTAAACGCACAAGATTGACTTGTGTTCAATCTTTCTCTCTTAATAAACTCACTTGTTTGAAAAAAAAAAAATCCAAGAAATGTAAAAACACACACATAATTTTATCTATGAGATCAACTTTCAACCCAGATGGTTGTCTGAAAGCCAAGTATCCTGACCAACTAGAGTAGAATGGAATGTTGATGGTTCATAAAATATATTAGTTATATTATACAAAGAAAAACAAGGAAAGCTTGCATCACAAGTCTCTCTTGGGCCCATGCAAAACAAACTGACAAAACCTAACAAAAAGGGCTAAGAAATATGATGATACAGGGGCAAGTTCTTAAAATTCGTGACAGATTTATTTACTTTTAGGTATTAACGTAGTTTTTAGACACGCAAAAAAAAAAAAGAAAAGGATAGAAGATTCGGTCATGGAGATTGGCAACGACCGAGGAACAAGAAAGCAGAAGAAGAGAAGCTTTCTGTTCTTGGTGCGATTTGTTGACATGTAGCTATCTCCACACCCAATCTTCTTCTTCAAGGTTTACGTCGTGCCTCTTCTCATCGCTATCCACAATTTACTTATGTTTTTCCCTTCTTCTTTCTTTTGCCTTGCGTTTTACTCTTCCTAACAAAAAAAAATTCAGGCATTTCTCACCAACTTTGTTAGCTTCACTTTGAATTAATTTGTTCTGTTTTGAATTTCTCCACCATTTTTCATTTTCTATTGGTGGAATCTCTGTCTCTATTGAGTCTTAAACTAGCTCTGTTCCTGATTGTTCTCATTACTTCGTTTTACGAGCTTTGAGAGATCGTTGAATGGGGAAACAAGGATCACCGAGAAGTCCTCGACCGGAACCTAGAGATAAAGAAGAGAAAATTGGGAGAAGAAGTTTGGATTCTTTAACAGGAAATGATCTCTTCATTGGTAGAAGAATATTTGGAAGTGAAGTAACCAAGGCTCATGGATCTAAACATGATCAAAGCTATGGCAGTAGCAACAAGTTTGGTTACTCTTGGAAGAAGCAACACTCATGGCTTCATAGGAACTTCAAGTCTATTCTTCTAATGATCTCTGTCACTAGTTTCATTTTCTTTATGGATTCCATTATGATGTCGATCTTTCATTCGGATAGGAGCTCCCTGTTGCATGAAACTTCAAGGTTGAGTAATGTCACTCTCCATAAGGTTTGAAGCAAATCACTTTTATTAGTATTCATACTTCGTGATTGTTACTACTTCTTATTGTTATATTTCTATGTATGTAAACTAAGAATGGATCATCTCAAGATGCTTCACCAGTGCAAATGTATAGCCGTCTACTAAACTTAGCTTCAAATTCTCTAGCAAAGGTTAGTGAAAAACGTATAAGATTATGTTTTTATTTTTTTGTGTGTTTTTGAATCGTTAGTAACATTGTTTTCCATTTTGCTACAAGAACGTATTCAAACCTGAAGCACCAAACTTCCGGGAGGTAAGATCTTCAAAGTCATCACAGTGGAAGCCTTGTGCTGATAATAACAATAAAGCTGTGGCATTAGAGAGGTCTAGAGAAATGAACAATGGTTACATTATGGTTAGTGCAAATGGTGGCCTTAATCAGCAGCGCGTTGCTGTAAGTATATACCAAGATAACGGTAGTTGATTCATCAAGAAACTACTAGGTATGCATAGTAATTGTGTTAGTTTCATGCAGATTTGTAACGCTGTTGCGGTTGCTGCTCTTCTCAATGCGTCTCTAGTTCTTCCTCGGTTTCTTTACAGCAATGTCTGGAAAGATCCTAGGTATTTTAAACTCCTCAAACCCTTTTAGAATCTATAACAAGAATCATGTTTTGTTGATTCTAAGAAATGAGTGCATTGCAGCCAATTTGGTGACATATACCAGGAGGACCGTTTCATTGAGTATCTGAAAGATGAGGTGCATATAGTGAAGGATCTTCCTCAACATCTCAAATCTATTGATAACAAGAATCTCAGCTTGGTGTGCTCTTTTTTCATTCTATCTCTCTTTTTTATCTGGTTTAGTTTATTGGAGTTGCAAAAATCATAATGTTATGTTTATTACTTCATAGGTTACTGATGCTGAGCTAATAAAAGAGGCAAAGCCAGTGGATTACATCGAACATGTTTTTCCTTTGTTAAAGAAGTATGGAATGGTTCATCTTTTTGGATATGGGAATCGCCTCGGTTTTGATCCCTTGCCTTTTGATGTTCAGGTTCAAATATATATAACAACATGCATAGTTTATTTCAGTTTTGTTATTGGAAATGATGTGTTTTTTTTTTTCTTTTGTTTAATTTACAGAGATTACGATGTAAGTGCAACTTTCACGCTTTGAAATTCGCTCCCAAGATTCAAGAAGCAGGATCTCTGTTAGTGAAACGGATAAGAAGATTTGAAACAAGGCGTAGCAGGCTGGATGATGCATTGCTTGGTGAGTCCATGGCGAAAGATTCAACTAAAGAAGATCAAGAACCATTGAAGTATCTTGCTTTACACCTAAGGTTTGAAGAGGACATGGTTGCTTACTCTCTTTGTGATTTTGGAGGAGGAGAAACTGAACGTAAAGAGCTTCAAGCCTACCGAGAAGATCATTTCCCTCTTCTCCTCAAACGTTTGGAGAAATCAAAGTACAAACTTCCCAATCTAATGTCTTTTTAGAAAAAATCAAGTGTTATTGACTTTTCTCTTTGTGTCTCCTCAGGTCTATTTCTCCACAAGAGTTGAGGAAAACAGGAAAGTGTCCACTAACACCAGAGGAAGCAACTCTGGTACTTGCTGGTCTTGGTTTCAAAAGAGGAACATATATATACTTAGCTGGTTCTCAAATCTATGGAGGTTCTTCTCGCATGCTTCCCTTAACAACTCTTTACCCCAATCTCGTGACTAAAGAAACTCTCCTTACACCACAAGAGCTCGCACCATTCAAGAACTTCTCTTCTCAGGTAAACTGAACTGTGTATCCCTAAGTCTTTAATGGCCTTTTGTTGTTCTTTCTCAAGTTTTCATTCCCAATCTTTCCAACTCTGTTTTGCAGCTAGCTGCACTAGATTTCATAGCTTGTGCAGCTTCAGATGTGTTTGCAATGACTGATTCAGGGAGTCAATTATCTTCATTAGTCTCTGGATTTAGAACATACTATGGCAATGGTCAAGCACAAACATTGAGGCCTAACAAGAAGAGGCTTGCAGCGATTTTATCAGACAGTGAAACAATCAAGTGGAAGGATTTTGAAAATCGTGTGAGGAAAATGATAGAGGAAGGTTACAAATTTAGTGTTAGGCCTTATGGACGCAGTATATATAGACAACCGAAATGCCCCGAGTGCATGTGTAAGTTTTGATACTGAGCTAGTCTAAAATAGAATGAAGACACTGTGTAGCAACGATACTAAGTTTGTAATCACTATGAAAACATTAATATCTCTTGAAATAGATCGCTTACTATGTCTCAACTTCTTCTCTCCAGTTTCCTCTCTGCAGATCTTCTTTCTTCGACCTCTGGCCTCCGATGGTTCCAATGATTGAGATAAAAGCCCACACATTTAGATTCTTTAGACCATCTTCGATATATTTTACTATTTTCACTTCTAAAATAGAAGAATCTTAATAGAAGTGAGACATGCTCCAATGTCTTTCTTTAAAATAGCAATTTCTAAATATAGAATAAAAAATAAAAAAAAATGCTATTTTTTCCCTATAAATAAAGGCAAAAAAAAATAGAGATCTCTATTGTGCAAGAAGAAATAAAAGTGGATTATAGCAATTTCACTTTTAAATGGTATTATAGAAGTGAAAATATCAATGGATCGGAGATGATCTTAGTAAAACAGACAATGAACAAGGAAAATGAAAGTTTCAACAAAGATGCGTTCCTAGAAACATTGAAACTAAAACAATCAGATCATGACTCATAGAATGAGCGATAGCTCAAGATTCCATAGTTTTATGAATCAAACGATAGAGAATACAACTTACGCGAAGGCTGAGTTGTTGAAAATTAAACTTGATTTGGGCTAATTATCTACTAAACATGTTTTAGCCCAAACTTGACCCAAATTCTAGAATGTGTCTAGATTACTCCTCCACCTCCTTATGAGAAATATCTAGATATATTGTTGGAATTATCTAGATAATTAGAATAAAATAATCTAGATATTTAGTAAGAATTCTCTAGATTTAGGAATAAAATATTTGAAATATTTTGTACTTTGGAGGCTATAAATACCTCCACTCTCTTCTCATTTTGTATCATCCAAGTTTTCAAGAATCATCCAAGTAATAAAGAAGTTTTCTCTCATAAAATCTCTTCTCTTCAAACACTTAAACCTTTCTCCATTTCTAATAAGTTTCTCATTCCAACAAAGTGGTATCAGAGCTACAAGATCATTTTGAAGATGGCAAGTAGTGGTGTTCCCTTCCAAGTTCCAATGCTCACAAAGAGCAACTATGACAATTGGAGTTTAAGGATGATTGCTATCTTAGGAGCACATGATGTATGGGAGATAGTTGAGAAAGGCTTCATTGAACCAGAGAATGATGGTGGTTTATCTCAAGCTCAAAGAGATGGTTGAGAGATTCAAGAAAGAGAGACAAGAAGGCTCTCTGTCTAATCTATCAAGGTTTAGATGAAGATACATTTGAGAAGGTTGCTGGAGTAAAAGACGTCTAAAGAAGCATGGGAGAAGCTTCAGACCTCTTACAAGGGAGCAGAACAAGTTAAGAAGGTACGTCTACAAACTTTACGAGGAGAATTTGAGTCATTACAGATGAAGGAAGGTGAACTCATCTCAGATTACTTCTCAAGAGTCTTGACGGTTACTAATAACCTAAAAAGAAATGGTGAGAAGTTAGATGAGGTGAGAATAATGGAGAAAGTTCTTAGATCGCTGGATTCAAAGTTTGAGCATATTGTTCCCGTAATTGAAGAGACAAAAGACTTGGAGACAATGACGATGGAGCAACTTCTTGGAATCACTACAAGCTTATGAAGAAAAGAGGAAGAAGAAAGAGGATATTGTTGAGCAAGTTCTCAGATGAGAATTGATCGGCAAAGAAGAAAATAGTCAAAATAATCCAAGACGTGGTGGCGGTCATTTCAGAGAACGAGGTCCGTGGTGTAAATGGACGAGGTTGGAGACCATATGAAGACAACTTTAACCAAAGAGGAGAGAGCTCATCAAGAGGTCGTTGGAAGAGGAAATGCAAAATCAAGGTACGATAAGTCAAACGTCAAATGCTATAGCTGCGGAAAGTTTGGACATATGCTTCTGAATGCAAAACTCCCAAACAACATAGAGTTGAAGAGAAGTCCAACTATGTTGAAGAAAGGAGTAAAGAAGAAGATATGCTATTGATGGCCTTACAAGAAGGATGAGCCAAATGAAGTTAGCAGATGGTACCTTGATAGTGGTGCTAGCAATCACATGTGTGGGAAAAAAGCATGTTGTGGAGCTTGATGAATCTGTGAAAACCAATGTAGCTTTGGGAGATGAATCGAAGATGGAGGTGAAAGGTAAAGGTAATATTCTCATCCGCTTGAAGAATGGAGATCATCAATTCATTTCTAATGTTTATTACATTCCAAGCATGAAGACCAACATCTTGAGCCTAAGACAACTCTTGGAGAAAGGTTATGATATTCGACTAAAGGATAATAACCTTACTCTAAGAGATAATGCAAATAATCTCATCACAAAAGTACCAATGTCAAGCAATAGAATGTTTGTCCTAAACATTCAAAATGACATTACACGATGTCTCAAGATGTGCCTACAAGGAGAGTCATGGCTTTGGCATCTTCGGTTTGGGCATCTAAACTTTGGAGGCTTAGAGCTACTTTCTAAGAAACAAATGGTGAGAGGATTACCTTGCATCAACCATCCAAATCAAGTGTGTGAAGGGTGTTTACTTGGAAAGCAATTCAAAATGAGTTTTCCAAAGGAGTCGGAGACAAGAGCAAGAAAGCCATTAGAGCGCATACATACAGATGTATGTGGCCAATCAAACCAAGCTCACTTGGTAAGAGTAACTACTTCCTTCTCTTTATTGATGATTTTTCAAGAAAAACATGGGTTTACTTTTTGAAAGAAAAATCAGAAGTGTTTGAAAATTTCAAAAGTTTAACACCCAAGTTTGAGCAGGAAAGTGGTCTTGTGATTAAGACCATGAGATCCGATCGGGGAGGAGAATTTATGTCCAAGGAATTTTTGAAGTATGTGAAGATAATGGTATTCGAAGACAATTGACGGTGCAAGAACCCCTCAACAAAATGGAGTAGCGGAAAGAAAGAATAGGACTATTCTTGAGATGGCAAAGAAGCATGCTCAAGAGTAAGAATCTACCAAAGGAGTTATGGGCAGAAGCAGTCGCGTGTGCGGTGTACATATCAAACCGATCTCCAACGAAGAGCGTTTCTGGAAAGACACCACAAGAAGCTTGGAGTGGAAGGAAGCCGGTGTCTCACACCTAAGAGTCTTTGGAAGCCTTGCTCACGCTCACGTTCCCAGACGAGAAGCGGACAAACTAGACGACAAAAGTGAGAAGTACATTTTCATTGGGTATGATGCTAACTCCAAAGGCTACAAACTCTACAATCCTGAAACAAAGAAAGACAATTATAAGTCGGAATGTCAATCTTTGATGAAGAAGGAGAATGGGATTGGAGATCAAATAATGAAGACTACAACTTCTTTCCATCTTTTGAAAAGAGAACTTGGAGCAAATAAGAGAAGAACCAGCTACAACCACCAACTTCACCAACACCAAGTTCTCAAGGGAATGAAAGCTCAAGTGAAAGGACTCCACGTTTTAGAAGTCTACAAGACATTTATGAGGTAACCGAAAATCAAGACAATCTCACTTTATTTTGCCTTTTTGCGGATTGCGAGCCTATGAACTTTGAAGAAGCTCAAGAAAGAGTCATGGAAAACTGCAATGGATGAAGAAATCAAGTCAATCCCAAAAGAATTGGGAACTGTTGATACATTTTGGGAAATTGTACCTAATTACCTATTTGTCGACATTAAGCTAGGGGCGTTTCTAGCTACCGCCTTTCTGTCTTGAACCAGCGGCAATCTTAGGATTCCAATGTAAAAAAAAATGGGACGAGTAAGTATAGCAAAAGAAAGGCACTATATGAGGAAGTTATTATCGTGGTTGTCTATCATAAGTATGTGGGGCTTGATGTTTTTTTTCTCTAGATTCGGCGATAGCCTCGCTGAACATCGGCGTTGAGTGATGTTATTGTACACCTGTTATTTGGTCTCTGGTGTCAGAGAGTAATCTTTGAGATGGAATCGGGACTATGCAAAGGAGTGCTGTAAGATTTGAATTGTAGGTGTCATATGATGATAGTAACTGCGGGTTAAGTCACGTCAAACTAAGCTAATATCTTCTCTACAGATCAAGGCGGTATCGGGGCACACGTTACCTTTTACCATTGTTAATCCGACCTATCATGGAATGGTGGAGTCAAGTTGTCAAAGAAGAATAGAAGGAGAGAGTGCCTGTTGATTTAAATTTCCTAACACTTGTTAAGGCTTAGTTGGAAGTCAGCTTAAAACCAAAAGTGTTGGATCTCAAATCCACACCTACTTGCATGCAAAAGGCCGACACCGATTCTCTATCTTTTTTCGTATGCTAGAGTCAGCGACTTGCCGCGATATTTTACAGCTTAAGGAAATTGTGCTTCATAACCTAATTTGCCCCGCTTGGCCGCTAATGGCGGAGTCGTGTGTATTAGGAGTCGACCCTAATAATTGGACCCGCATCGTTAGCCAATCGACACAACTCATTTGTCAAGGCAGCTAAGAGGGAATCTTTTCCCGGACGCTATATCACGACCGGATTTTAATGGGGACAATCGAACCTTTAAATTTATGTGGTTAACTTATGGTTTTACAGTCAAACTTTGGCTTTGTATTACTTGGCCCTTTAGTCTCTGACGATTTTAACTATTAGCTTTTTTGATGACTCCTCATATACAATGCGACTAGAGTGACTGGGGTGGAGACATGTTTGAGAGCCCGGGGAGCTTTCGGGAAAAAAGGCAACATACGTGGCTGTTTGAACCCCCCCCGCCGCCGTTTATAGAAATATTTTTCGATTGGACGGCTTAGTTCACTAATTGGAAAGTCAAAGTGGTAAAGCAACCATTGGTTACACGTTAATGGTCGCTGTGCCGTAGCTATACTGCGGATCATCATATATACCAGCTGTGAATGTCGGAGGTAACGAATAGCGCTTCGGGGCTCTTACCTCCGTATTTGTCATGGTGTTTGCCAATGCTATTTGGGTAAGGTTACGAAACTTGCCTAAAAGTGTAGTCTGAGATCTGCCAACCACAGGAGTTGAGCACCAAAACGTGAGATCTTATGTTTGATGTAACCTCTTATGAAGAGTCAAATCGGTGCTCAACAATAGCAATTATATGGCGGATCCCCAGAATCACAGTCTTTAAAAAACCAAATGAGTCCGGAGTAAGCAGCAGTTTGATGTACTTCGCCCTCTAGTGACTCACTCCGAGAATGTGTGCCTCAACGATGGATTGTGCAAATTGGTATTCTATTGTGTAAACCCATACATTAATTGCACTCGCAAGTAGGCTGATATCTTCACCAAGCCACTCAAGCGTGAAAACTTTATCAATGATGAGGAGTTACTCGGAGTAACAAATCAAGTTTAAGAGGGCGGTGTTGAAACATTAAACTTGATTTGGCCTAAATTATTCTACTAAACATGTTTTAGCCCAAACTTGACCAAATTCTAGAATGTGTCTAGATTACTCATATCCACTTCCTTATGAGAAATATCTAGATATATTGTTGGAATTATCTAGATAATTAGAATAAAATAATCTAGATATTTAGTAAGAATTCTCTAGATTTAGGAATAAAATATTTGAGATATTTTGTACTTTGGAGGCTATAAATACCTCCACTCTCTTCTCATTTTTGTATCATCCCAAGTTTTCAAGAATCATCCAAGTAAAAAGAAGTTTTCTCTCATAAAATCTCTTCCTCTTCAACACCTTAAACACTTTCTCCATTTCTAATAAGTTTCTCATTCCAACATGAGTACCCTGAACCAGCATTTGGCAACCAGATTACAAGAGCTTCATTAGACCGGATTGACGATGTTGGAATCTTGAGGCCCATCCGCTAGAGAAGAAGGATTATTCACTGTCCCCATCCCACCACCTGATTTACCAAACAAGTGAATAACTAGTATGACAAAATCCCACTGTTAGAATCTGAATCTGATACAATACCTTATCCCATTTGGATTTCTTGTTTGGTCTACCATCACTAGCAGCGATTTCATTTGGTATGGATGGAAATCCACTAGTAGCTAAAGCTGGAACACTTGAGATTTGTCAAATCCTATAATCCATCAAATCTTGCAAAGAGATGTAGCTGTTACGTGTGAAGTATTGGCAACAAGAGCGGAATGAGTTCTAGGCTTAATGAAGATAATTAGCCCAAGATGTGTAGGTCAAGAGAGATCGTCATGCTTATCTAGAGGCAGTCTTCTAGAAGCATAAATTCACTAGGCAAAGGATGATAACCTACTCGCTAGCTTGGGCACATAAGGTGTTGGTGACGTGGAGGGTCTAATGCCTTAGTACTAGTATTAGGATTGAATAAGGAGAGAGGTATCTAGAGATTATATCACTCATTGTGCTGGGGGGGAAGTGAGAGACTCCATTGTTAATTCTCTCAAGGTTCTTGAGTGCTTTATAAACACAATTTTATTCTAATATAATTGTTATCCAGCTTTATATTTGCTTCGTTCTCTGTTGGGGATACATTTTACTTAACATTGGTATCAGAGCTTAAAACGATCCATGGGAACGATGATGGAGATTCTGATTTTCTATGGTGAAGATCCGGAGGCGTGGGTGTCATGAATCGAAGTGTTTTGTTGCTGCGCACAAATTATCTGATTTTGAAACACGGCAGCTTGCATACAGTTTCATCGCAGGCGCCACACAGTTGGCACCGTGATGAAGTTTTACCATCTGCGTGAAAGCTTAAACTCAGGTTGATCTAGAGAATCAGCATGAGGGCAAAGCAGGAGAAGATAAAGCTGTAGTGGCAGCAGCGGCTAAAAACAGTTAGATTGCCTCAACGATATGGCTTGGGCGAAGATACCCAGAAAAAGCTATAGTGGAGAAAACAACATGAAGACGCAAACGTTGGTTCCTGAATCTAAATCTGAACCGAATCAGGTTTTGTGTGATATCGAAGGAACCCTGAAGATTTTACATCCGGTTCAGGAAGCGATTCACTGGTGACTAAGATGGAAGAGAAGTATGAGATCCATCTTTCTGTAACAGATACGGCGACGAATGTGGTGATGTTTAAGGAATTGCAAATGACCTCTTGCATCCATGGAGAATCTCTGCCAAGAAAGCTCAACTGGCTTAGATGAGAGGCAAATATGAGAAGTAAGAAGAAGAGGTCAAAGAATCCATTCTTGGACATTCAAAATCATTTGGAAAAGCTCAAGCGTGCATGATACGACGATCGCTGTTGAAGAACATAATCAGATGTGAACCCCAGATCTAGATACTAAGAGCATCCCTATTAGTGATACTGGGCACGAAATCTTAGGTTCTTTTTCAAATTTTTTTTTTATTTTTTCAAAAAAAAAAAAAAAAAATTTGGGCCAATTAAGGTCCGACACGTGGCGAACCCGTGACGATCCGGGTTCACCACGACGAACCCACGCGCGCCAGGTTCACCATTTTTGTCTCGAAAACCGTGTGATACTCCCCTTTGAACCCCTTGTGAATCCCTAATGGGGATGCTCTAAAACATCACTTAGATCATATGCAACTTTCTCTTAATACATAACATTAAATGGTGGAGTTATCTAAGGCATCAAAAAGGCCACTTTCGGGGTGTTAGTGGGAGTTATATTTATAATGATTGTAAGAATTTGAAAAATCTATTGTTATTGGTTTATAAATTCTTAAATTCTCACTAAATCTATTGTTATTGGGGTGATGATTTTATAATTCTTTACAAAATCATTTTTTATTCAAAAAGTTTGCATTTTAATGATTCTATAAATCTATTAAAATTAGTGTTATTGCGAGTTGTATTCTTAAACATTTAGGGGTGTTAGTGGGAGTTAGATTTATATAGAGTTTGTTGATTCTAAAAGTTGATAGATTTGTTAAATTTGGAAAGAGTTGTAGAGAGTTTTGTATATTGTGAAAATCTATAAAAATAAGTTGTTATAATGATTTTAAGAATCTTAGGCATATATGTAGTGTTTTTTTAAATCTTGTTTCATGAGTTAAAAAATTATGAATACAACTCCCAATAACACTAACTCTAGTGGATTTAAAGAATCATTAAAATCTAATCTTTTGAATAACAAATGACTTTATATAGAATTATAAAATTATTATACCAATAACACTAGATTTGAATGGGAATTTGAGAATCTATATACCAATAACACTAGACTCTAAGAATTTTAAAAAATTATTATAAATCTAATTCCCACTAACACCCCCTTAACTCATAGAACAAGATTTTAAGAATACTACATATATTCTTTAGATTCTTCAAGTCATTATGGCAATTTATTTTCCTAGATTTTCACAATATACAAAGTTCTCTACAACTCTTTCCAAATTCAACAAATCTCTCAACTTTTAAAATCAACAAACTCTTTATAAATATTACTCCCACTAACACCTCTTAAATCATATCCATTAGGATTGTCGAAAACATGTTTACTAAAGCAAAAAACATGTTTAATAACTTAATAACTCAAAGCATGCAATAAAGTGAGGATTCTTGTATTATTTTTCTATTCCACACTTCATTATTGAAACTCTTCCCAATCTTCTTCAATTTTGGAAACTTATATGATTTCCTCTGCAATCACATCCACAAACTTGTCAAGTATCATCCCTATAAATGTATTCTAACTAAGTTGTAACTAGATCACAAACTAGTGTTGTGTCTTACATTAATGTCTCTAAACCTCCTCAAATCCACAAACATCAAACTTGTCAAGTAAAATTTCTAAAAAAATGTAATAGACCAGAACCACAAACTAATGATGTTTCTAACCAAAAGCACCAAGAGATCCAAAACTAACACAGTAAAGAGTGTTCTTTGTCTACATTCAAACAATTAAAAAAAATTTCAATAAGGAACTTACTTGCAGCTCCTCATAGCACTTATCTAGCGGTGGTGGCGGAAGAAACCGATCCAACAATGTATCAATACTTTTCCCAAATGAGATGGAAGATACATCAAATGGATGTCAAATCTGCCTTCTTAAATGGAGACCTTGAGGAAGAAGTCTACATTGAGCAACCACAAGGCTACATAGTCAAAGGTGAAGAAGACAAAGTCTTAAGGCTGAAGAAGGCACTTTATGGATTAAAGCAAGCACCAAGAGCATGGAACACTCGGATTGATAAGTACTTCAAGGAGAAAGACTTCATCAAGTGTCCATATGAGCATGCACTTTATATCAAAACCCAAAACAATGATATATTGATTGCATGCTTGTATGTGGATGACTTAATATTCACTGGCAACAATCCGATTATGTTTGAAGATTTCAAGATGGAGATGACAAAGGAGTTCGAGATGACTGATATTGGATTGATGTCATACTACCTTGGCATTGAAGTAAAGCAAGAAGAAAATGGAATCTTCATCACTCAAGAAGGATATGCTAAAGAAGTGCTTAAGAAGTTCAAGATGGAAGACTCAAATCCAGTTTGCACACCAATGGAATGTGGAGTCAAGTTGTCAAAAGAAGAAGAAGGAGAGAGTGTTGATCCAACACTTTTTAAGAGCTTAGTTGGAAGTCTACGTTATCTAACTTGCACAAGGCCCGACATCCTACACGCGGTTGGAGTTGTGAGTCGATATATGGAGCATCCAACAACAACTCATTTCAAGGCAGCTAAGAGGATCTTACGCTATATCAAAGGTACAGTCAACTTTGGCTTGTATTACTCTATCTCTGACGATTACAAGCTTTTTGGATATAGCGATAGTGACTGGGGTGGAGACGTTGATGACCGGAAAAGCACAAGTGGCTTCGTATTTTTCATTGGAGAAACCGCTTTCACATGGATGTCAAAGAAGCAACCAATTGTTACCCTCTCTACTTGTGAAGCGGAGTACGTAGCGGCTACTTCATGTGTTTGCCATGCTATTTGGTTACGAAACTTGCTAAAGGAGTTGAGCCTACCACAAGAGGAGCCAACGAAGATCTTTGTTGATAACAAGTCGGCAATAGCATTGGCGAAGAATCCAGTCTTCCATGATCGGAGTAAGCACATTGATACTCGTTATCACTACATCCGAGAATGTGTTGCCAAGATGGATGTGCAATTGGACTATGTGAAGACAAATGATCAAGTAGCTGATATCTTCACCAAGCCACTCAAGCGTGAAAACTTTATCAAGATGAGGAGTTTACTCGGAGTAACAAATCAAGTTTAAGAGGGGGTGTTGAAAATTAAACTTGATTTGGGCTAATTATCTACTAAACATGTTTTAGCCCAAACTTGACCCAAATTCTAGAATGTGTCTAGATTACTCCTCCACCTCCTTATGAGAAATATCTAGATATATTGTTGGAATTATCTAGATAATTAGAATAAAATAATCTAGATATTTAGTAAGAATTCTCTAGATTTAGGAATAAAATATTTGAGATATTTTGTACTTTGGAGGCTATAAATACCTCCACTCTCTTCTCATTTTGTATCATCCAAGTTTTCAAGAATCATCCAAGTAATAAAGAAGTTTTCTCTTCATAAAATCTCTTCTCTTCAAACACTTAAACACTTTCTCCATTTCTAATAAGTTTCTCATTCCAACATGAGTACCCTGAACCAGCATTTGCACCAGATACAAGAGCTTCATTAGACCGGATTGACGATGTGGAATCTTGAGCCCCATCCGCTAGAGAAGAAGGATTATTCACGTCCCCATCCCCATCCACCTGATTTTACGAAACAAGTGAATAACTAAGTATGCCAAAATCCCACTTTAGAATTCTGAATCTGATACAATACCTTATCCCATTTGGATTTCTTGTTTGGTCTACCATCACTAGCAGCGATTTCATTTGGTATGGATGGAAATCCACTAGTAGCTAAAGCTGGAACACTTGAGATTTGTCAAAATCCTATAATCCATCAAATCTTGCAAAGAGATGTAGCTGTTACGTGTGAAGTATTGGCAACAAGAGCGGAATGAGTTCTAGGCTTAATGAAGATAATTAGCCCAAGATGTGTAGGTCAAGAGAGATCGTCATGCTTATCTAGAGGCAGTCTTCTAGAAGCATAAATTCACTAGGCAAAGGATGATAACCTACTCGCTAGCTTGGGCACATGAGGTGTTGGTGACGTGGAGGGTCTAATGCCTTAGTACTAGTATTAGGATTGAATAAGGAGAGAGGTATCTAGAGATTATATCACTCATTGTGCTGGGGGGAAGTGAGAGACTCCATTGTTAATTCTCTCAAGGTTCTTGAGTGCTTTATAAACACAATTTTATTCTAATATAATTGTTATCCAGCTTTATATTTGCTTCGTTCTCTGTTGGGGATACATTTTACTTAACATTGGTATCAGAGCTTAAAACGATCCATGGGAACGATGATGGAGATTCTGATTTTCTATGGTGAAGATCCGGAGGCGTGGGTGTCATGAATCGAAGTGTTTTGTTGCTGCGCACAAATTATCTGATTTTGAAACACGGCAGCTTGCATACAGTTTCATCGCAGGCGCCACACAGTTGGCACCGTGATGAAGTTTTACCATCTGCGTGAAAGCTTAAACTCAGGTTGATCTAGAGAATCAGCATGAGGGCAAAGCAGGAGAAGATAAAGCTGTAGTGGCAGCAGCGGCTAAAACAGTTAGATCGCCTCAACGATATGGCTTGGGCGAAGATACCCAGAAAAAGCTATAGTGGAGAAAACAACATGAAGACGCAACGTTGGTTCCTGAATCTAAATCTGAACCGAATCAGGTTTTGTGTGATATCGAAGGAACCCTGAAGATTTTACATCCGGTTCAGGAAGCGATTCCACTGGTGACTAAGATGGAAGAGAAGTACGAGATCCATCTTTCTGTAACAGATACGGCGACGAATGTGGTGATGTTTAAGGAATCTGCAAAATGACCTCTTGCATCCATGGAGAATCTCTGCCAGAAAGCTCAACTGGCTTAGATGAGAGCAAATATGAGAAGTAAGAAGAAGAGGTCAAAGAATCCATTCTTGGACATTCAAAATCATTTGGAAAAGCTCAAGCCGTGCATGATACGACGATCGCTGTTGAAGAACATAATCAGATGTGAACCCCAGATCTAGATACTAAGAGCATCCCTATTAGTGATACTGGGCACGAAATCTTAGGTTCTTTTTCAAATTTTTTTTTTATTTTTTCAAAAAAAAAAAAAAAATTTGGGCCAATTAAGGTCCGACACGTGGCGAACCCGTGACGATCCGGGTTCACCACGACGAACCCACGCGCGCCAGGTTCACCATTTTTGTCTCGAAAACCGTGTGATACTCCCCCTTTGAACCCCTTGTGAATCCCTAATGGGGATGCTCTAAAACATCACTTAGATCATATGCAACTTTCTCTTAATACATAACATTAAATGGTGGAGTTATCTAAGGCATCAAAAAGGCCACTTTCGGGGTGTTAGTGGGAGTTATATTTATAATGATTGTAAGAATTTGAAAAATCTATTGTTATTGGTTTATAAATTCTTAAATTCTCACTAAAATCTATTGTTATTGGGGTGATGATTTTATAATTCTTTACAAAATCATTTGTTATTCAAAAAGTTTGCATTTTAATGATTCTATAAATCTATTAAAATTAGTGTTATTGCGAGTTGTATTCTTAAACATTTAGGGGGTGTTAGTGGGAGTTAGATTTATATAGAGTTTGTTGATTCTAAAAGTTGATAGATTTGTTAAATTTGGAAAGAGTTGTAGAGAGTTTTGTATATTGTGAAAATCTATAAAAATAAGTTGTTATAATGATTTTAAGAATCTTAGGCATATATGTAGTGTTTTTTTAAATCTTGTTTCATGAGTTAAAAAATTATGAATACAACTCCCAATAACACTAACTCTAGTGGATTTAAAGAATCATTAAAATCTAATCTTTTTGAATAACAAATGACTTTATATAGAATTATAAAATTATTATACCAATAACACTAGATTTGAATGGGAATTTGAGAATCTATATACCAATAACACTAGACTCTAAGAATTTTAAAAATTATTATAAATCTAATTCCCACTAACACCCCCTTAACTCATAGAACAAGATTTTAAGAATACTACATATATTCTTTAGATTCTTCAAGTCATTATGGCAATTTATTTTCCTAGATTTTCACAATATACAAAGTTCTCTACAACTCTTTCCAAATTCAACAAATCTCTCAACTTTTAAAATCAACAAACTCTTTATAAATATTACTCCCACTAACACCTCTTAAATCATATCCATTAGGATTGTCGAAAACATGTTTACTAAAGCAAAAAACATGTTTAATAACTTAATAACTCAAAGCATGCAATAAAGTGAGGATTCTTGTATTATTTTTCTATTCCACACTTCATTATTGAAACTCTTCCCAATCTTCTTCAATTTTGGAAACTTATATGATTTCCTCTGCAATCACATCCACAAACTTGTCAAGTATCATCCCTATAAATGTATTCTAACTAAGTTGTAACTAGATCACAAACTAGTGTTGTGTCTTACATTAATGTCTCTAAACCTCCTCAAATCCACAAACATCAAACTTGTCAAGTAAAATTTCTAAAAAAATGTAATAGACCAGAACCACAAACTAATGATGTTTCTAACCAAAAGCACCAAGAGATCCAAAACTAACACAGTAAAGAGTGTTCTTTGTCTACATTCAAACAATTAAAAAAAATTTCAATAAGGAACTTACTTGCAGCTCCTCATAGCACTTATCTAGCGGTGGTGGCGGAAGAAACCGATCCAACAATGTATCAATACTTTTCCCATACGTATCATCGGCTCTCTCATACTCGAAATTGACACGACTTGGCGAATCCGGTTCGTTGTTGTCGAGTGAACAAGGAGCGGTAGAAGCTCCATTATCGAAGAAGTTAGGCGTTGTGAAATCTTCTCCTCTTCCTCTGTCTTCATACATGACAATTTGATTCTTCTAGGTGTTGAGAGGTTTGTATCTTTTGTACCTAATCGGGCGAAGCGATTGATCCATCATGGAATAAGCTTTTGAGTGAACTGCAAGCAAACTTCCTCAGTTCCAAGGCTTTACCTCATACACCCCACTTGATGGATACTCGTGAACTCCATAGCGATATTTCATACCATGACCTACATTGAAGTCAGAAACTGTCTTAAAAACATAAAATAGAGCAATGAACACTCAAGGAAGAAGAATAAACATACCTTCGAATCCAAAATGGAAAATGTCGATGCCAAACCAATAGAGATAATCATTGAGAGGGGTGCGATAATAAACATTGAGATAAACCGGTGTAAGATCGGCTATCTCTCCACTCTAGTCTTCATTTGATCTTAAAGTAGGCACCCACATTTCTTACACACAACCTACAGCATCTCAAACTACGTAATGTTGTGACAATAACTCATTTATAAAGTGTAAGAAGCCTTTACTAATTGGATCTGAATTTAATTATTTGTTAGACCTAACTCCCATATAATAAAATTGTTATGAAATACAGTGAATTCATTTGAACAAGAAAATTCCATTGAATCTAGAAACAAATGTCACTTGCCTTTACTTTGTAATCATAATAAAGTGTGCATTTTAGAAAAGATCTTGTTTATTAAACTATTCCATTAATTTTTATTAACGCAATATAAAGCATGCATATAAAAAAATGTGTTGGCTGCATGCAAATTTGATCTTGAATTCATATACATACTTAGTGGATGAGAATGTTCAGCTCATGATTCACAAATATTAAATGATGTTTTAACAAGAAACACAAAACAACTTCCAGTTCCAAAAGGTATATATATTGTAATCATTGATTTTTCAAGAAATAACTATTTATTGTTTGATATCAGCAAAAATTTATTTGGTTGATTTGCGGTTTCAAAAATCATTGCAAATTTTTGGTTTCATATCGTGGTGTTCGTTTCCATATACGAGAGTTTTCTAGTTAAGATTCTACTTTACAAAATGATAAAGAGTTGTTTAATCATCGTCATGCTTCTTTGAGGACTGTTATCAAGAGAATTTTTATATTCAAATCTTGATTTAAAATTATAAAATATGCACCTTCTTTTCCTTATAAGACAAAAATGGAGATTGTACTAGTGTATGCTAGTTTACATAATTTTCTTCAAAAGTTTTGTCGAACCGATAATTTTCATGAACAAAAAGTTTTTTGATGATGAAGAAGATCTTGAAAAAGTTAATAACAATGGTGAAGAAATTCTTGAAACTCAAGATCAACAAAGAGAGTATGACAATCAAGTGAGAGCAACAATAACAACAAATATTTGGACAGATTTTATGTCATCATAATAACATCTGATACACAAAATGATAAAAACATATGTTGTAGTTTTTTATATACTTTATTTTGTTACAAAGTTGAGCTTATTACAAATTCATTGAAATCATTTATAATAATCTAATTATTTTGATTTTGAAATCCATTTTATTGATTCTGAAGTCTACTTAATTGATTTAAAAACCAATGGATATTTCAAAATTTTCAAAATTCAAAAGAAATTTCTAAATCCATTAAAATATTAGAACCAATGATCCCAAGTAGTGTTAGGCCTGGAGAAACGGCTTTTAGATGATAAAGGGAACCTTAAAATCTAACCTCCCACTGTGTATATGTAAGTGTTATTATAATTAACGTGAGTGATTCGAATGGAAGATGAGCGGCGGAAAAGAGGTTTGCTGGTTTATTACAGGGGCAGTTTTTTCATCAGTTACTCATATAACCTGTATAATATATACTTGCTTGTTTCTATTCTCCATGAGATTTCATAAATGTACATGTAAAATTTGTAGTAATAATCTTTGTGACATTTTTCATCAGATGCAAAACACTTGAGTGAAAGAAAATTAAAAGAGAGGCTTTGTTAATCAAAAGAAAACTCAGAAAGAATGAAGGATTAAGGTGCAAACATCTCCAATGTCTTTCTGCGTAACACATGCGATTTGCTTTCCATCTTTTCTTTCTTCCTCTCTAAAACACTGATCAGTGCGTTGCACCCTTCTGTGGAATAACCTGTAACATTATTAGACAACCAAAATGTATTTGTTTCAACGTCTTCAACCATCTGACAAAGAACATAAGTTCTTTCTTGAAGTTGAGATCGGAGAAGCATAAGTAGTTGCCTCCAGGAACAGGCAAGTAGAATCTTTTGTCTTTCTTGAAATACATTAATGAAGATGCATACTGTAGACGAAGATGAAGTAGTTCATGCAGTACGACATGAACTACTGGGTGAGACACAGAGTCAAGAGCTGAGCAAGAAAAGGAAGGAGCCGTTAATACAAATGTGAAGATATGTATCAAGGCATGGGCATTAAGGAAAAGAAGTGGAGAATAAGCAACCGATGAACAAAAGAAGAAGGTTGTCTTATTCGCTGAAACAGAAAATGGAAAGTTTCCATTGGGTAGTCTTTAGGGTTTTCTCTCTAGGTATAAAGAGAGAGTCGACGGGGTTGTAGTCGACACACACACGGGTTGAGCTTTTAGCTAGATAGAGTTTTGTTAGTCCGAGTAAGGTGAGACAAAAGTTCTAAGGGTTAGAAGCAATTCAACGAATGTGGTAAGTCTTGAATTGATTAGGCTAGTCAACAAGTCAAGGTGTTCTTGAGCTTGGTTGAGAATTGCTTTTCAAAAGAACTTGTATGTTACTTTTAAAAGGATTTATCTAGTCGAAATTCTTGGAAAGATTACTCGTGCATTACTGTGTGTTCTAGTTTCTGTATTGCACTACTCTTGCACTTTCAATTGGTATCAGAGCAGGTACTTATGTTTTTTTCTTAAACAGGTAAGGATCCTGCGGAATGGACAACTTCAAAGAGTTAGTAGCACACTCCAAGGTCATCTTGGAAGTAGGAAACTATGGGTTCTGGAAAGCCAGAATGAAGGAGACGATCAAAGGTATTGATCCACTAGCATGGAAGGCAGTCGAGTCAGGGTGGAAACGCCCTGTGGCGAGGGGTGAAGATGGTACAGATGTATCAAAACCAGAAGAACTGTGGACTGATGATGAGAACAAGTTCGCCAAGTTCAATTCAAGAGCACTCACGGCCATCCACTGCAGTGTAGCAAGGAAACAGTTTGAACTGATTCAGGGATGTGAGTCAGCAAAAGAAGCATGGGACATTCTCCAAAGGCACTTTGAAGGAACTACAAAGGTCCTAAGCTCAAGAAGAGACATGCTGGATACTCGCTTTGAAGATCTAAAGATGGACGAAAATGAATCAATCACGGATTTCAGTTCTAAGGTAAGCTCATTGTCTCAAGAAGCCCTCACACTAGGAAAGAAGTACAAAGAGAAGAAGTTGGTGAAAAAGTTCTTGAGGTGTCTTCCTGAAAGGTTCAGAGGTCACAAATCAGCTATGGAAGTTGCTCTCAACACTGATGACATAAGCTTCGATGGGGTAGTGGGTATGATGCAAGCTCATGAGATGGAGCTGGACAGTGGAAAGAAGGTAAAAGGAATTGCACTAGCTTCAGTTGAAAAAGATGAAGTAGGTGACGATCCAGTAAGTCTACTTGTACGGCGATTTGATAGACCACTCAGAAAAGTGGAGCAAGGACAGTCCTACAAGAAGTTCGGCTCAAAACCCAAACCTACTGAAGCTGAGAAGAATGCCAAGAAATCAGATGTGAAGTGCTATGAGTGCAAGGGATATGGCCATGTGCGTACTGATTGCCCCACAGCGAAAAGACGAGAGTTTCAATGCTTTGGGTGCAAAGGGTTTGGTCATACTCAAGCTGAATGCGAATCACACAACAAGAAGAAGAAAGAGAAATCGATGATCGGGATCAACGACAGTGACTCCGACAGCGACAGTGAAGAAGAGTTGAACAACTTTGTAGCGTTTTTGGGCATCACTCAATTTGAATCCGACTCAGAAAGTGAAAGTGAATCAGAGAAAGAATTAACTGAGAGCTATCGAGAGATTCAAGAGACGGTACTAAGACTTGGAGCTGAAAATAGAGCACTTGAGAAAGCTAAGGAAAGTCTTGAGGCGGAATTGGAGAAAATGCGTCTAGAACTCCAAAAGGAGACTGAGATAGCCAAGGAAAGTGTGAGTCTGATGAAAGAGAAACTACTTCTTTCCAAGCAAACTGAAGAGCTCAGACAGGAAGTGATGGCTGAGAAGAAAATAACCATTGGACTACAATCGGAGCTAGATCAACAGTACAAGAAGATCAAGATGCTTACAGGCACTAAACAGCTCGACAAGATTCTGTCTCAAGGTAGAACAGAGAACTCTCACATGGGGCTTGGTTACGCTGGAAGATCAAACCATACCACAGGTGTGACCAACTTCGTATCTGGAGGATTTGATCACGTCAAGGAATCGGAGACAATAAGTCCTTCAAGCCAAACCAGTGGGTGCTACTTTTGTGGGAAGATTAGTCATTACAAACGGTTCTGTCAGAGATATCTGGAGAAGGTCAGACAAGTATGGAACCAACGGAAGTTCTGGAGAATTGGGAACACAAGTCGAGTATGGATGAAGAAGGCAGACTTATATTCTTCAGCTAATATAATATCTGACTTACGATGTAACATGGCTCGTGTTACAGAGGATGATGATACAGAAGAACCATGGTATTTTGACAGTGGCTGTTCAAGGCACATGACGGGGAATGCTGAGTATCTGGATAACCTGAAAAATGTGAAAGGTGGGAAGGTTGTTTTTGGAGATGGAGGACAAGGATCCATCAAAGGGAAAGGTACTACAAATGATAGTGAACTACCTAAGTTGGTAAACGTGTACTTCGTTAAAGGACTGAAGGCAAACTTGATCAGCGTGAGTCAACTGTGTGATGAGGGACTCTCAGTTCTATTCACAGCAAAAGAATGTCGAGCCATCAACACACATGGGGTTACGATTCTGCAAGGAGTAAGAGCCGGCAACAACTGCTACATGTGGGAAAAGAAGACTAAATGCACAAACGCTTTCCCTGCCCAATCCTCACACGACAGTGTTGAACTGTGGCATCAACGACTAGGCCACATGAACCTGCGTAGTATGGCAACCCTGGTCCATAAGAATTTAGTACGTGGAGTACCACGACTTCAAATAAAAGATAAGATCGTATGTGGAGCTTGTCATCAAGGGAAACAAGTGAAGGTGCAACACAAGAGGGTTCCTGATGTACAAACAGTGGCACCATTGGATCTAGTTCACATGGATCTAATGGGACCAATGCAAATTGATAGTCTTGGAGGGAAGAAGTATGTGTTTGTACTAGTTGATGACTTTACAAGATTCACATGGGTCAGATTCATCAGAGAAAAGTCAGAAACGGTGGAGAGTTTCAAAATATGGGCTCTACAGTTGATAAATGAGAAAGGAGGAATCAAGAAAATACGCAGTGATCATGGAGGGGAGTTTCAGAATGAACTCATGACACAGTTTTGTGAGAAGAAAGGGATTGCTCATCAATTCTCAGCTCCCAGGACACCACAACAAAACGGTGTAGTTGAACGAAAGAACATGACACTGCAACAGATGGGCAGGGCAATGATACATGGCAATAAGATACCTCAAAGGTTCTGGGCTGAAGCATTGAGTACTGCATGTTACATCATCAACAGGGTGTATGTGAGAAAAGGGACCACGAAAACACCTTATGAAATGTTGGACAAGTTTGTGAAGGATATGACTGACGAGTTTGAGATGAGCATGTGTGGAGAGCTCAAGTACTTCTTGGGGCTTCAAGTAACTCAGTCTGAGAAAGGTGTATTCATCTCACAAAGTGCTTATGCCAACAATCTCGTTAAGAGATTTGGACTTGAGAACAGCAAAATCGCTCGAACTCCAATGAGTACTTCAGTGAAACTTGCAAGAGATGAGGCTGGTGAGGATGTTGATCCAACCTTGTACAGAGGAATGATTGGAAGTCTACTATATCTTACAGCCAGTAGACCAGATCTATCTTTCAGCGTGGGAGTGTGTGCAAAATACCAAGCAAAATCCAAGGTGTCTCACTTGAATGCAGTCAAGCGAATCATCAAGTATGTCAAGGGTACTGAGAGCCTTGGAATGCAATTTGCCAAAAATTCCAACAAGAATCTGGTAGGATATTGTGATGCGGATTGGGCAGGATGTGCTGATGACCGGAAGAGCACAAGTGGAGGCTGTTTCTTTTTGGGTCACAACCTCATATCATGGATGAGCAAGAAGCAGAATTCTGTGTCACTATCTACTGCAGAAGCCGAATACATTGCCATGGGAAGCTGTTGCACACAACTGATTTGGATGAAGCAAACGTTAGCTGACTACGGAATGACATCTGGACCCTTTCTGGTACACTGTGACAACAAAAGTGCAATTGATATCTCAAGGAATCCAGTCCAGCATTCAAGGACAAAGCACATTGACATACGGCACCATTTCATCAGAGAATTGGTTGAAGACAATCAGGTAGTGATTAAGCATGTTGTCACTGATTTACAATTGGCTGATATTTTTACTAAACCCCTTGATCTTAATCGATTTGTCACGTTAAGAAATGCCATTGGGGTATGTAACCTTGATTGTTGAGTTCAGTGATGCAGGGTCTGACACAGGTGCTAGTTCAGGAAGTACATATGATTCAGATTAGGTTTGGCACTTAAGAACATTGTGGAAAAGAGCTGCCCGTTGTACCGTTGATCCTGCTGAGAGGTACAAGTTTTCACGTGTGTGGATGATCAGAGTACCCATAAAAGGCAACAACCTCACCTCACAATAAGGGTGATAGAGTTCAAAAGAGAAAAAGAAACAACAAAAAAAAATATATATGGGGAGCACTCGCACACGTTGAATAAGGAAGTGAAAAACCCACCAGGATTGATGAAGGTACAACGGTGTGAAAGCTAGCCACAAAAGACTATTGAGTCCACCAGGTCGTACAATCTACAAGTCTCATGTGTGCAGAATGAACTAGATACTGAATCAGATCAGGCACAACATGTTCTCAAAAGGTAAATCATGTCTTCGAAAACCCCATTCTGACTAAGGCCAATTGTGATCTGTGACATAAATTTAACTGCTCTACTGAGAGTCTAATGATGCATTAGGATTCGAGTATGTGGTTGCCTAAGTCTAATGGGTTTGGATGAGAGAAATTAACATGTGCAGGGTGAATAAAGAGAAGTGTACTAGTTCAGGGACCAGATGTGCAAATTTCGGACAAGTTGGTTGAGTTTCCCTCTTAGTGGAGATAGTGGGCAAAACCCTAAATGACTCTCTATTTACTTCAAGAGCATCCACCTCTCCACTTCCCAATCGAAACTGATCTTGCCTCATTTCGAAGATGAAGAGCTCCAAGAAGTCTGTCGCGGCATCCTCCTCCGCAAATCCACCTGTGCATGTCACATCTGAGCAAACTCGGCTGCATCTCGCTGACGGAGAACCTTAATCATCCCCTCCTCTCAACGAGCAGCCAACTGCGACATCTCTTCCTGAGATTACCGAGGAGCTTGAGTCCTTCAACACCGCACACGAGAAGACTCAGTTGGAGGACAGTGACGAACATCAGGGCACATCGCAACGAGTGGATGCGATTCTCGAGACATCTACAGTACCTAAGCCAGCGACTGATCCAGAAGAAGCTTTAGCAAAACTCTCCACTTCTCCGACTGCATCTAACCCCGGAGAAAAGAACACCGCCTCTGGATCAGTGGAAGAACAAGGGGAACAAGAAGAAAACGAGGAGAAGTCCAACGAATCTCGTGAGGAAGTGGATCCGGTCTTTGCAGTCGCCAAGAAGGCCAAGGAAGCGGTGGAGTTGAGTTCCACCTCTGAAGGTACTCCACCGGCTAAGACAAGAAAGAAACGGGTCTTGGAAAGGTTGGGTCTTCCAGACTCCAAAAAGGGTAAAACTGGAGAAGCAAGCACTCCGTCGCAATCTCAGCTCCCCGATGATGCAGCCAAATCCCCTTCTCGGGCAAGAGAGACCTCTGTTTCGGCTCGATTGAAGTCACGAAAGAAGGGAGTTCAGAGCCCTTCCTCAACTCCACCGGCGGACAAAAAAATGTATGATCAGTTTGTAGGCCGGGGCTTTTTGGCTGAACGTAGTGTAGATGTTGAGGAACCGGATCAGTGGGGCTATGTTGAGATTATCAAGAAAGGGGGTATGGTCTCAACTGTGACAGCTCTTGTGAGCTATGTGGAACAAGTGGTGGCTGAGTTTTATGCAGGCCTTCCGGCGGTAAAGTTGGAAGATGATGTTAGTGAGGTTGAAGTGAAGGTTAGGGGAAAAAGTGTATCAGTTTTCTCCCTCAGTTATCAACGAGTACTTCGGTCTTTCTGAAGTATCTGAAGAAGAGGCGTTGGAGTAAGAGGCTGCGGATGCTGTAACAGTCACTGAACTTGCTGAGTTCTTGACTGAGAAGACGAAGAGGACTTGGTCTAACCTGAATACCACTGATCTCTCTCCACGATATGGTGCTCTCATGATCATTGCTGCTCATAACTGGATTCCCTCCACACACAAGACACATGTCTCCGTTGACAGAGCCAAGCTAATCTACAAGATGGCGCACGGTGTGAAGGTTGACTTGGGAAATTTGATCTTCAAGCAGATCATGAACCTGGGGGTGATCCAGCGCAATGACTCACGATGGCTGATTTTCCCTCGCCTCATCATGGGACTCCTCCAGAAGCAACACTCTCTCCAGCCAAAGAGTGGCGAGAAGGCCATACGCCCTGTGGCGTATAAGAAGTACAAGAGAGTTGGAGAAAACTATGAGCTACTCAAGGCTAAGACAAAGGGTAAGGGAAAGGCGGCACCATCTCCTACTCCTCTCCTGCGTTCAGCTCGTCCTCCGCTTGCTCTAGCACCTCCAGTCTCAAGTGGCAGGGATGGTCCTCGCAGAGTCTCTGTAGTTGAGCTGGGCACGATCACTGTGCCTCAAGGGTTAATGACACAGACAGAGCTTCAAGAGGCCCTTCAGGACACAACCAAGGCGTTGCAAGCTCTAACCGAGGTCGTGGCTTACCTTTCTCGTGTTGTATTTGGTTAGCCCTTCTCTCTCTTTACCCTCCTTGTTCTTATTTTGTGGTTGGTTTTTAACCTGTGTGCTCACAAGCAGGGGGAGAAGATTGAGATGAAGGCAATGATTGTGGGGGAGCAATGTTGTCGTTTTACTTTTGTTGTCTGTTTGCATCGTACTTACCAGTTGCACCATTTGCTGCAACTGGATTTGATTTCTACTTAAGACAATTCATAGATTATGGGGGAGTACCTACATGTGTTATTTTCTTTTGGAAATGTACTAAGTATTTGAATCCCTTAGCTTCTGAAATCTAAGTACTGGTTGCCGTTGTGAATTGTTTCCCCAAGTAGTGGTTGTTTGTGTGTGGCTGTTTGCATTCATCTCAGGTACTTGTGAGACGCACAGATTAAAAAGGAGGAGATTGAAGATGCATACTGCAGACGAAGATGAAGTAGTTCATGCAGTACGACATGAACTACTGGGTGAGACACAAAGTCAAGAGCTGAGCAAGAAAAGGAAGGAGCCGTTAATACAAATGTGAAGATATGTATCAAGGCATGGGCATTAAGGAAAAGAAGTGGAGAATAAGCAACCGATGAACAAAAGAAGAAGGTTGTCTTATTCGCTGAAACAGAAAATGGAAAGTTTCCATTGGGTAGTCTTTAGGGTTTTCTCTCTAGGTATAAAGAGAGAGTCGACGGGGTTGTAGTCGACACACACACGGGTTGAGCTTTTAGCTAGATAGAGTTTTGTTAGTCCGAGTAAGGTGAGACAAAAGTTCTAAGGGTTAGAAGTAATTCAACGACTGTGGTAAGTCTTGAATTGATTAGGCTAGTCAACAAGTCAAGGTGTTCTTGAGCTTGGTTGAGAATTGCTTTTCAAAAGAACTTGTATGTTACTTTTAAAATGATTTATCTAGTCGAAATTCTTGGAAAGATTACTCGTGCATTACTGTGTGTTCTAGTTTCTGTATTGCACTACTCTTGCGCTTTCAATTAAGACTTTTGTTGGGCCTGCAACACAAGTTCAGCCATTTCCACTTTTCTATTTCTTTTTGTTTCTAAAATCTTTACAGAATTATGAGTGATTAGAAGAGTTAATCTGCTTAGGCGAAAGACGAATGGTTCTTATTAGGTAAACTCACAAATATTGAAGCTGCACAATCTGAATCACTCTTAAGATATTTTTATATAACAACCACACACTTTGTTTACACCGGTAAACTCACGTACACCGGTCACATCTCAAGAGCTTCAAGCTCTCACTGAACAGATGTATGAGCAACCAGTTCCTACAAAAGATTAAGCAAAACACCAAAGATAGGGTTATACATATATAGCTAATGCTTATAATTCTCAATGTGAAACATAAAAGATACTTACATCGAAATATCGGATATGATCTCTGCGCACGTAAGAAGTCTTAACAATAGTTTCCCACTTGGCAACATTCCTGGAGTTTTCATTGAAACTCTGCTTCTGGTCATGGAACGAATATCTACGTGAAAGGGTCTGAGAGGTTAGTACTGAAGGCAGATTATGCAAAAGCCAAGATTCAGAAGGCTTCTTGGGCGATGGTGGTGCAAGAGGAGACCGACAAGGACCATTCTTGATCTTTCCCAACTCTTCAAGCTGAAGACATTTAATGTCTGGTTTCTCCTCTGCTTCCTCTGGAAAGATCATAATATTAGTCTTGGGAGAATCCTCAGTGTCGACATATACTGTCTTCTCCGAGAGAGAGCTACTTGAAGCGTTGTCTTTAGGGCAGAGTAGTTCCTGAGGCCTGCTTATGTTACTAATATGCTTGTTCAACCTATTAGCTCTCATGTTCTCGGTTTCCTTACGAGTGTCAGGGGAACAAGCGGGGTGAAACCGAGAACTGTTTCGAATTGGTGACATACATCTAGTGTGTCTGTAAGGAGATGAAGACATACTTTCAGCACAAGTAATGTTTGGATGAACCGGTGATAGAACTTTACGACCAAACTTGTGCTTGGAAACTGAATCAAGAGCCAGCTGAAAAAATGTGCAAGAGCTAATTATCTGCTAGTGAGTAATACAAATGGAAGGGAAGGAGTCTAGAGCTGGAACCTTCTTTACAGATTGGAATCGAGATTTGAGTTGAGCAACCTTGCTTGACTTCACTTGATCGTGGCTTGGGGACTTTTGTTTGGCTTTAAAACCAGGCACTGTGTTAAGCATGACTACAGATTCTTTAAAGCAAAACTGTGGCAACATCCCACAACCTCTCCTTGAAAGATAAGCGTACTCGGAAACTTCATCATCCTCCTCCTCCTCGCTTTCTTCATTATCTATATCTTGGTGGTCATAATAAGGTACCAGTGTAGACTTATCATACCTATTAGAAGTTTCCCTCTTCTCATTGGATACTAACTCTCTTATTTGTATCGTTGGTTCAGGCATGAAACTTGATGGTTTACGATTAGATCCATAGTGAGGCTGCTCCACAGTCATGGCTTTAGCAGCTGGTAAGAAACGGTTTAACATGAAATCTCGTGACTGAAGATCCTCATAAGGGTTCTTGGTCTCAACAACACCATACCCACTCACACCAGTTATGCTATGGTTTGCAGAAAAGTAAGAGAGTGTATCACGTGCATCAGAAAAGACATCCTCTGATTCTTCTTCAACCTTTGAACTCAGGTTTCCATCTAAGGTTTTCTCCATAGGAAAGTTATTGAGGATGTCCATCACTTTCCCTGGTGGAAGACATGGCTTGAAGACTTGATGACAGACTTGTTGTGGTATGGAATCTTGTCCTTTAAATCTCCCAGGAGCTTGCTCCCATGTGAAAGGAACAGAGGCAGCTTCAGTAACCTGATCTAAACCCATCTCCTTTGTCTTAGAGTCAAGAGTGAAGTTGTAAGACTTGTTTGTGCGGACAGAGACAGCTGTATTGTGCATCCGCCTAGTCGAAAGAAGAGGTGCGTTGAAGTTGAGTCTCCTCTCCGCCATAACGTTAACGGAAAGGAAAAGCACAAGTTTGAAACAAGAAAGAGTAGAAACCAAGACTAACTTCTTTGACAGTGTGTTGTGAAAGAGAATCGTTTGAATCATTCAACGAGGAAGAGAGGCTTCATTGAGAGACTTAAAAAAAAAGGTCCTGAAAGAGTTGAGTAAACGTACGAGAGAGACAAGGTAAAGCTCTTTTTGGAAGGTTGCCGTGAAGATGAAGAAGACGACGAAGATGGGGGACTCGTGGAAGGAAAAGTCACGAGTGTCATTGGCGCATTCCAGAGGTGGGACATTTACTATTTACTCTTCATTCATTTTTTGAAGATATTTATTACCATGTAGTTTCATTGTCCCCAATCCCATTGTTTCTTTGTCAGATATAAATCCTTTTTTCAAGTTGCAAAACTATATACACAATTCTAATTATTTGACAGATGCCATTACTTATGATTTGTTCGATATGAATGAATATGTTAGATATAATTGAGCAATTAGTGTGGTAACTGTTCAACTGATTATTGAATAATTATTATTATCCATTTTTTACGTGCATTTTTGTCCAATAATTTAAGTTGAAGACCGACATTGTAGAGAATGATGGAAGCAAAGAATTTTCAGCGACACCAGCTCAAGTCTCAATCTATCATTTTCAATCATCTACTTCTATAATACATGATA
Source organism: Moricandia arvensis (assembly GCA_905132765.1). Classification (NCBI taxonomy): domain Eukaryota; kingdom Viridiplantae; phylum Streptophyta; class Magnoliopsida; order Brassicales; family Brassicaceae; genus Moricandia; species Moricandia arvensis. The sequence goes on from CAJHQP010003699.1 coordinate 35,440, forward strand.
TATACCCAAATGATGTATGATATTTTCAGTCAACTTTTATATAGACCGTTCTCAATATTAAACCACCAACTTAAATAGTCTATAACATATTATTTCAATCAAAATATGCCGTTATTGTACCAGGAAGTTTATTTTAATAAAAGTACACACTTTTTCCCGGAATATTTGCTAGAGAAGTAATGTTAGACTTTTCTTATCAACAAGTAATGTTTTTTTTTTTCTTTTTTGAAACACTATGTTATACTTTTGCTTATCAACAAAATATTGTTAAACTACTACTTAGTACTTTTAAATCAAAAATCTTTTTCTGTTGAACGACAAAACATCTATTGTCATTCTCTAATTTTCTTTTCTCCATTATCATATAATCCAATTACTCAAAAATTGATCAGCATTGACTATTTCGTTCAGATATAGTAATCAAAGCATTAAAAGCTATTATCATCATGCAGTGAAAATTCCTCCTATACTGCAATTACCAAATGGGAAATTAGTGATAATTAACAACATTGATTAGTTCAAATTTATTGGGTTATTGCATATTATATAGTTTATGTTGTATAGTTTGTTGGTGGCTTATTGCTAAGAATTTCAACCAAAGGGAGCTTAGTTAGTGAGGAATAGATAGCCTTATTACACATTTTTAGTTTAAAGATCTAGTTAGTGAGGGGTATATACCCTTTATTGCACATTGAAATCTTGTTATACCCACAATGCATGATGTCACATATGGATCCCAATATGTTGATTATGCATGGGCATTCAGGTCTTCAGATTGGGTTTGGGTCGATTCTTTTTGGATCAGGATCATTCGACTCCTAAACATCTTGATCTAATTAGATACTCAAAAAATTTCAATTCAAGTACGAGTCGATTATTTTCGGATCCGAGTCAGTTCGGGTATATAATTAAATACATGTAAAATACTTGTAACTTTCGAGTCCTTAGCGGATCTGAGACGGATTCAGATATTGAAGACCAGAAATGGCTCAAAGTATCTGAATTATATCAAAATTTAGTTGTAATCTATCATATTTATCTAAAATTTTGCAAAATAACTAAAAATAAACTATTAGTAATTGAAATTAAACAATTTTAAAGCCTAGATTTTACATTTAAAGTTTGATATATATTTGAAAATGTTATAAAATAATAATAAATACTACAAACAAAAACATTACAACTAAATCTCAAATTAAAATATATAAAATAGAATACAGAAATTCATAATCTTGGATATTTATATGTTTAGGTCGAGTAAGAAACGGTTCTTATCGAGTGGGATCTATTCAGGTCGGTTCTTTTTGGGTCCGGATTTATTCGGATCGGGTTTTTCCAGTTTTGGTTCTTTTGGGTATCGGAATTTTGGACTCAACTAGATATTTACAAATTTTCGGTAAGGTTTTGGTTCAGATTTTCGAGTCTGGGTAGAATAATGCCCGTGCATAATGTTGATCATATGGATTTCAATCATCCCAATAGGTTAATTTAGGCATGGGCACAAAAATCCACCCGCAACTAGCCTGAAGTAGGTGGTTTGGTTCAGATTCAGATATAATGATTTACCCGACATAATTTTGTAGTTAGCTCCTTCGGATACATGTACCCGATCAGAGGATACCCGTAACTGATCGGATATACCCAAAATCTGAAATACACCCCGATTACACCCAACACCATATATACCAAACCCTAAACCCATTCACCATTTTCCCATTTGTTCACGCCGAAATCGATTAAGCTTCTCTGAAATCCCGAATTGAAAGCTAGTCCGAGATTATATATTTGATTTTCCAAACTGTAACCCACCAAAAGTTTAGTCTCTTTTGATTCTTCTTCCTCTTCATCGACGAAGAGGATGAAATCAAAGATGATTCCTTTTGTTTTTAAATCCAAGTTCTTCAGCTTGTTAAAGCTTTTCTCAGTTTGATTATAATACTTGTTGTAGCCGAATGGATCTGTTTTTTAGATTTATTCAAATCAATTGTTTTTGTTGTCGCCGAATCACACAATAGTTTCTTGTTCTTGCCGTTTATTTTGCATTTGTGTTGTTTATGTTTACTCTTCTAACATTTATTTTTGATGTCACAAGATAAGTGATACGAAGATAGTTTCTTCATGATCTAAGATTATGTTTGGTTCAAGTTTGGCTATGAGATCAATTTGGTACTTTGTTTTTTGCACAATATGTTACTTTGTTCAGTTTGGATAAATGTTTAGTATGAAAAACATGTTTAACTTTGGTTTGAATGTATGTTTTGCATCTTGTTTAGTCTTTAGAACGTTTAGGAAAAAATACAAGTGTTTACATTTCAGATTTTTTTGAATACATCCGAAATAATCTGAACCCAAACTTTAAAAAACCGAACTTAACCAAAAGTATAAAATAACCCGAACGGGTTCTATACCCCTCCATCTGAAAACTCGACCGAACACCCATGCCAAGGTTAATTAGATAATTTGTTCTACATGTGCGTAGTGATTATGTTTACATCACTAACATTTTGTTGACCAGATTCCAAATCTGTCAAATTTATAATCTCAAAAAATTAAAATTAAAATTGATTCTCAAATTTATTTTCTTTGTTTAAAAAAAAATTATTTTCTCTCTCGCGACACCGAAGGCGAAACCTAAAAACCCTAACTCCGGTCCGCCGCCTTGGCGGTACCAGAGGTGAAACCTCCTCTTTACTTTTTCTCTTTTGATCTTTGCTATCCCTCTTTCCCGTCTCAAACCATGTCGGTATGCAATATTCTCTATTGCTGGTGTGGTTGTTCCCGGATCGGTACTTGATGGAGACGAATATCAACCTTATTTGGAGAGATGGCGAGACTAAGGCAAGGCTGAGGAGAGTATAGTCGGCGTTTAGGATCGAAGGTCTAACCAGATCTAATTTTCTTTTTTTTTCAGATCTTGGGTAAGACCTTCTCGGTGATGGCCCGTGGTCCGGTTCAGACGACTCCTATATCTCGGAGGCACTTCCTGGTAAGGCGGTGCGATGAGTGAATGAGAGCTGTGACTAAAAACTGTCGGAGGTTCTGCTGGGCGTGTTTCAAACATATTGATAGCTTAAAACGAGATCCGCTCACGCCCTCCATCGCCAAGGTCCAGCTTTCAGTATGGATTATGTTCGGTTTGCTCTTAGAGCGAGGTAACGTTCGATAGCGGTATGAACCAAACCCAGAATGCGCTTTCCAGACGAGGATACTGATGGTATAGGGATTCAACTCTCATTATTTGGAAACCAGCAGTTTGATCTTGTGTTAGATGTTGGGTTTGGTTTATGGTTAGCTTGTATAGAACATTGCTTTTGTCTCGTAAAGCTTTTCTAGGGTTCATATTCAGTCGGACTTTGTGTATGTGTGTGGCGAAGGACCGTAGCAGCAAACGCCGGTGGATACAAGCCTCTCTCGGTAACGCACCTATGGTGATGGTGCTATAGGGTCATGAAAAAAATCCAATCTTATGGACCCGTGCTTGATGTAAATTTGTATTTCCATTATATGTTTGTGTATGTTGTGTAGTGGCTGTTATCGTGTTATGTGGCTAAATTTAGAGGTCTAAGAGATGAGCCTCACTTCAAGTTGTGAAAATGTAATGGTGTTGAGTTGGATAGCGTTGAATCCAAATTAGTTATTCAGGGTAATACTAGACTGCATCATTGCAGGGAAATCGGCCAATTCCTACGTTAACAAAGGCCAACAGTCCCGATCAGTACATAAACACGTCACATGTGCAAAAACATACATCAACTAGCACAAAATTAAAATTCCATACATGAACTTTCAAAATTTGGTTTTAACATACATTGACTTGATTTTCGTTAGTTAAACGTCACGGAATATGAGTTGTCGCTAACTTGGTAACATGAAATCGTTCATTTCCTACATCAACATGGGCCAACAGCCCCGATCAATACATAAACACTTCACATGTGCGAAAACATACATCAACTAATAAAAAAATTAAACAGAATACAAGAACTTTCAAAATCTGGTTTTAACATACATTGACTTAATTTCCACTAGTCAAATATTACTGAAGATAAATTGTCTATCACTTGTTGATTAAATGAGATTTTATTTGTATTATATGGTAATTAAATTGTATTACGTGGTAATTGACTAAAAATAAATCATTTAGTTCAAACGATATCGTTCTCGTGTAACTCATTAGTTAGATATTCTTTTTAACTTGTTGTTCTTCGATTTTTTCGGCAAAAAAATCTAACATAGAGAAGACAACATAGGAAAAAAATCGAATATAGAGAAAATATAATGTTTAACTTATTGAACAAAGGAGGACTTAGGGTTGTATAAGCTAGACACTCTCGTTTCTCTATGCTCAATTGTCCTCTGTTGTCTTATTTGGGTTAGGTTTAGGACTGGGCATTTACCCATACCCAAAAACCTAAACCGGAACCGACCCGAAAATACCCGGCCCGAAGCCAAACCAAAAATTTACGAGTACCTAGTTGTTATCCAGTTTTATTATTTTTGTAACCTTTTCAAGTAATATGAAGCTTTACATATAAGATTTAGAGTTTAGAAATCTTTTATTTTAATTATTAATAGTTTTATTTTAGTTATTTTGCAAAGATTTAGATAAATATGACGGGTTTTGGGTAAATTTGATGCGATTTGCGTATTTTCCTGTCTTTTTCGCATCCTAAATACCCAAACCCGACCCTAACCCAAAATTTACTGGTATTTTACATGTATTTCAATTATAGACATGAACCTATCCGGACCCGAGACGAACCGACCCAAACCCGAATCAAAAAGTTTCTAGTACCTAGTTGGATCATAATGCTTAAGACCCGAAGGACCTGGACCCGGAAAGAACTGGTCCGAATCTGACCAAAAGACCTAAAAGCCCATGCCTAGTTAGTTTTTTTTTGCCGCAAAAGTTGAAAAACAAAAAGTTAAAGAGAAAGGTTAACTAATGAGTTACACGAGAACGAAATTGTTTGAACTAAATGTCTTATTTTCTCAGTCAATTATCACGTAATATGATTTACTTACCACATAATATAATAAAATCTCATTTAATCAACACGTGACAAACAATTTATCGTTGGTAATATTTGACTAATGTTTGACTAGTGGAAATTAGGTCAATGTATGTTAAAATAAGGTTTTGAAAGTTCATGTACTGAATTTAAATTTTGAATTAGTTAATGTATGTCTTTGCACAAGTGAAGTGAAGTGTTTATGTATTGATCCGAACCGTTGGCATGTTGATGTAGGACTTGGCCGATTTCATGTTATCGGGTCAATGATAACTCATATTCTGTAACGTTTGACTAACAGAAATTAAGTCAATGTATGTTAAAACCAAATTTTAAAAATTAATGCATGGGAATTGAATTTTTTTTACTGGTTGATGTATGTTTTCGTACATGTGACATGTTTATATACTGATCGGAACTATTGACACTTGTTAAGGTAGGAGTTGACCGATTTCTCACATCATTGCATATGTGGTTAATTTCTGTAGAGGTCAATCTATTGTACTTTTTGAATTGGTGAATGAAAATCTGATGTTAAGCAAAAAAAAAAAAAGATTACGAACCAGATAGATATTAGAAAATAGTTGGCAACAAAATCTTTTCTAGACCTAATACGATACTCAAAACAAAAATCTTTCACAGGTACACAGAAGATAATTCAAAATGAGCCAAAAGTTAACGAAATAAAGGAATCAAAGTGTTATAACATTAAGAAAGAGAGACATGTAACGAAGATATCAACTAGTTGAAACAGAAACAAACAAAAAGATCTCAGCTCTGCTCTTGGGCTTCTGCAGCCTCCTTCTCCTCATTGGCCGCAGCCATTAAGTCATCAAATTTCTCAGACTTGGCGAGCGTTATCTCAATCTACAAGTCATTAAGACACAAATTAGCTAATAACAGTTTCCAAGAAGAACATTCATGGAACTGGAGCTAATCTACCTTGGCTTTCTGCACAGGACGTCCCCTTGAATCGTCCTTGATATCCACAGTCGAAGTCATGATCTCTGTAACAAGAAAAATATTACTCTTTGAAAATACATTCGCCCAATAAAGATTGAGAAGATCTTCTTACTCTTTTCAACAGCAAAACCATTGTTCTTCAATATCTCAGCAATAGTAACAACAGTAGACATGGCTGCACAGTAAAAGCCTGATGAGAAACCAGAATAAATCTCTTCAATTAAAGAAAAAGGTATAGATGAAGATTCTAAATCTAATGACAATAAATGAAAAAAATCATTATCCAGGGAACTTTGAATTTAATAAACTCAGTTACATTGCAGTTTAACATAAAGGGACAAACGAAAATAACATTACCCATTCCAAGTGCAGACAACTCAACATCTGAGTACTGCAGCATGTACCTCTGTGATTAAAACAGAACAATGTCAACAACACAAACATGTATAATGTAAGAAACAAGCATTCACCAATCCAAGATATAAGAGATAACAACACAGAGGCCCAACAATAACCCATTCAAACAGTTTCAAATGTTACCATTTACAGCAAATAACTCATAACCTCTGTACAAGATAGAATCATAGAGCAACACCATACTGTGTATAAAGGCGGTACATTTAGATAACAAAGCACATAAACAATCACAGAGATAGAAATCGATTAGTACCTTGGCGAGATTGACGTAGAAGAAGAGTGGTTTCTTGGTGTGGGAAACCTGAATCCGATTATTCTTCTGGGTATCAACGCCCAAGCTCATACTGTTGACTCCTTCCGTGATCCCTTCCATTGAAACTAACTTCAAATACAAAAACTTGTCCTTTCTCTGAAACTGATGTAAATTTGATAGAAAGAGACGATGAAGGCTTCTCCATGAGGAACCAAACCCTAACTCAACGTTAGAATATTTTTTAATGGGCCGTAACTCGGCCCAATAGGCCTAGTAAATAATATGTGATATATTTTCGAGAAAATTAAATCTTCGCGAATCGGCGTTAACCGTCGCCGGAGAAGCCATGCCGGTATTCAAGCCGTCGCGTCCGCCGACACATCCGACGCAGTCGAAATCTCATGAATCTGTACTCTTCGCCGCCATCGGTGAAGATTTACGACAGAGCTTTCCTTCCTCCCTCTAATGGTGAGCACAGGTTGGGACGAGCTTGTCTACGTTTGGCAGCAAGGGAGAGTTAAGTATGATGATCGAACCACTTGCTTACTTATTTGTTTGATGATTTTCTCGAGCTGGTTTGTTTGTTTGAAGATGACTTCTTGATCAGAACCATGTAATTGCAAGTGAAGTAAGCTGCTCGTTTGATTATGATTGTGTATTTAGAGTGTACTATCTTAAGTTCAACAGGATACACACTTTGGCAATGATTATTGCTCCTTGCCGCACTGTCTGGGTGCTTTAATGGTGTGAGATTGCTCCATCTTCTAACATATATGTTTTTGTTTGAAATGAAATTCTGGAATTGTTCGAGTGGCTTCATGTAACTAAGACAATGTCTTATCAATATTTGAATCTGTTCTACCTGCTTCCCAAGAAAATGTCTCAGTTTCCTGTTATGAGACTTTTACATTTTGCAAATGTAATCCACTTCATAGACATGCTTTTCTTCTTTCGGGGAACCTCTCTTTAACTGAATCAGGCTGTCTAGATTATCTATAATTAGATGAGGCCTTGGGCTCTTTCCTCTTTCTGTGTGTTTTTTTCTCCTAAACACTCTTGAAGCAAACCTGGAACAAGAAATGAAAAAGGTTGGTTACATTCCTAGGCTACAACCCTTAGATTTTGTGCCAAGACTGCTGTTTATCACTTAGATGTTTAACATGTACATCAGTTCCTCTATTTGCCTCCTCTCTAACACAAGATAATTTAGACACAAAAAGTTCTTTAATTCGTTTAGTTGATTTTGGTGACACAGTGAATGCATTATCTAGATACAAGTTTTTGAAGCTGAGTTGGAAGGTGCTGTGAGATCGCCTTGTCCATATATATGCTCATGATAACTCAGTCCAATAAGGTTGATGTGCTTAGAGCCTTAGACAAGCTTTCGACAGGCATAACCTTCCTGATCGTTATCTACTTCCAAGGCTTCCGTGTTGTGTTTGTTGCTCATGAGGCCAAAGAGCACCCCTGGTCAAATGGGTTCTTACGCGACCAATCTGCTCTAGACCTTCACTACATCTTGCAGGTACTACACGACAAGTTGTGTATAAAACCTATTGGTTGCAGATGACAAAACACTTTCTCTTGAATATGTCTCGTTGATGAAAGAACTATTATGAACCAATGTTCTAAAATACATAATAATAAGAAAAAAACGAGTGAAACAAACGAACTCTTGTTTTGTAATAAAAAGCAATACATACAGTTTTCCTCAATCTTCATTTATGCTTTCTAAGTGCGGTCTCCAAACGCCGACGCGTCCCTTTCTCCGATCTCTTTGAGTCGCGACTTTCTCCGACAATATCTCCGTCAAGTACCTATCAGAGATCAACACCGATGACTCCTCCTCCTTGTCTTTACTATTATTTTCCCCGTTGTCTTATGAACATCACCGTCTCCACGATGCTGCCGTGAACGCTTCGTGGTGGCGCTTGCATTACTTTTTTCACGGCGGATCTTTCCTTTATCGGCTTTAGTTGCTGGCATGAGGAAATAAATCTTGCCACGTTGCAGCTCAGCTTCGGGAGGAACGATGACGATCTTTGTGGCTGAGATGACATCATCATGATCTGAAGACGGTACTGGAGAAGATGGTCTCTTGAGTACGTGCTTCGGGTGTGCCTTCATTACTTCGCTGGCAGTGATTGTGCCACTGATCTCCTCTACGTGCCCGTTTGAGTGTATGATGCGGATCACGTCCAAAGCTCCACACGGTAGGATGCAGGCGATGCAACACCTAAGTGTCTCCTTCATCCTCTTTTGTTTTGTCTTAATGATGAAAAATAGAAAACTTAAAAGACTTTGCTTCTTGTAAGAATCATCTGCGAAAACTAAAATGAAAAATGAGAGAAGAAATGAAAGATAGCAAGTGATCTTGAAACACAAGCTTTGAGGAGAACTAAAATATTTATTTATTTATAGTGATGTCTCTTTTGATATTTTTTTTTATTTTTTTTTTATTTTTGGGACCTCGTCTTGTGGTATGTTTCAATCTTTTAATGTTGTATAATGTATATTTGTGTGAGTGTGTATATTATATAGTTGTATGGTTTCTGTTAGTTGCTCTTTTCAAGCGGCTGGGTTTAGGAGAATATACGTTGAATAGCTATCACTCTTTTTTATTTATTTTTGCATTGTTCGATTTTTAAATATTCCCTGAACTAGCATTTACCTAAAAGTTTGTGGAAGGTTTTGAAATTTCCATTAGCTGCCATGTTCATTTTATTTATGCATACCTACATTGCACCAAAAAAGTAGAGGGAACTACGAATTGTGATCCGTATAAAATAATCATGAGATATAACTAAGTGGGGTTTGTCCTTTTTGATTGAGATGGGAGATGATATATAATGATTTAAAGTTCAAAATTAAATATCAAAAGTAAAATTTAAAAGCTTGGTAGATATTCCTTTATAAAACATTCGTTTGAAAGATAGATGGAACATAAACCATACGAATATGTAAGAATAAAACCTTAAAATAAACAAACAAATGAAGTAAGGAGTAAAAAGATGTCAAATATCACACACACATATATATATATATATGTGTGTAGAAATATTAATAGAATTAGTTTTTTTTTCTTCTAACTGGTGAGGAGAGGGAACAAAGAGGGGATGAGATTAGATGGACTAAATAATTGCACCCAACAATGTAATGTAGATGTACTTTACCTTTTGGATCCATCGTCTATTAGCATTTTGAGGGGACCCCTCTTCCTCACTTTAAAGCTTTCAATTATTTCTTCCTCTTCTTTTAATTAGTTTGTTTTTCTTTTAATTAGTTTGTTTTTCTTTTAAGTAGTTTGTTTATTACCGTATAATCAATTTCAACTTTACAATGCATAGTGTAGTTCATCTAGGCTTGGTGCTTATGTTTAGAAACATGTTGTAGTATCATTGGGTCTCCATTATACTCATCACCACATATTACACATCACCCCCCATAAGTTCACCAAGTTAAGCCTAGATTTTAGAAATTATTCAAGACACTAGTCAGATAGTCGAAATATCTCTAGCTTCTACCACGACTAGTCGCAGACTTAATTGCTGTAATTAGGATTTTGTTAGTTGAATATCAGAAATCTTTGGAAATATAAAATAAATAACTAATGTCGTTTTACAAACTAAACCAAAAAAAACTGATTAGCGGGATGCAATTAGGGCTGGGCAAAATATTTGGACCCGAAGAACCGACCCGAAACCGACCCGAAAATCAGGGTCCCGAACCTGACCGGATCCGGGGTAAATAACCGAATGGGTCTTCAATTGCTATATCCGAAGAACCGATACCGAACCCGATCCGAACCGAGAACCGAATGAGTACCCGAAGATATCCGAAATATAAATATGTATTTTAAAATATTAGTTTTAATTGTACTTATAATTATTTGAATAATCAAAATTAAAATTATAAATTAAATATATTAGTTATTTTTTAATATTTTTGTGTATTTTCAAATAAAATAAAATCATTTGGATAGAATTACTCAAACAAAACCATGTTAAATGAGTATTTTAGTTACTTTTTTGTACTTTTTAGTAATTTAGATACAAAATATCCGAATAAAATCGGGTAATATGGTTACTTTGGATACAAATACCTGAACCCGTTTTAGATACATTGGTTATTCGGTTATTTTCAGGTTCCTAGTGATAAGAACCGAACCCACCTGGACCCGGGAGGACCCGACTCGAACCCAGCCCAAAATTTTGTAATACCCGAATGGGGCCTAATTTCAAAACCCGAAAAATCCAAAACCCGAAAAGAACCGATCCGTACCCGAACGGGTACCCGAATGGATACCCGAATGCCCAGCCCTAGATGCAATAGTCGGCCACGTAGTAGATTTATCTATTTATCAGTTTGTTTGGTACAAAAGACCATTTGCCTATAATCGATCGGTTTCAAATAATCTATGTTCATATATATACTCATGTGTGCATGCATGCGATAAGTGTGAACAAAAAATTAGTAGATTATATATGCGTCATTTTATCATATTTTAAACACATGCCTCACATCATATCTTTGATGACTTCTCACTATAAATATTTTGAAACCAATATCATATTATAAGGAAAAATTGAAGAATTTGTATAATTAAAAAAATTCGGGTGCTAATTTTAGCATACATGTATTATGTGTAACAGTTTAATTATAATCTAAATATATCCAGTAAAAGTTTATATCATACAAATTAAAATAAACAAATAATAATAAAATTAATAGTCTAAACCCACAAACCCACATAACAACTATTAGAACCAACTTACCATCTATGCAATTTGTGTTTTTCCTATTGTCTTTTTGGTGTTAACTTTTTCATTCGTTTTGTTGTCGTTGAGTGGCATCAAAAGTCAATTCAATAGGAAATAGTCGAAGTTTGATAACATTAGTTTGGACAATGAATTATGATAAGCACGCAGCATGTTGGATTTCAGATCCGTTTTTTTTCTTATTAGTTTTACTTAGAAAATATATCATATATACAACCAATGTTTTTTATTTGGGATAAAAAATACAACCATTGTTAGTTCAACTAAATATATAGTAGAATATAGTTTGAGAAGGTCAGGTCTTTTTACTTGGAACTTTTTTTTTGGAAACTTTTTTAACTTGGAACTTCAAACGCTCATTTACGAAGAAACAACAAACACTAATAAAATCATGGATTCATTACACAAAACTTCTTTGACCTTTATTAAGAGTATTTCATATGCTATATATATTATCGATAATAAATTGATGAATAATAAACAGAAATGGAAAGGATAATAAGAGATGTGTGTTTTCAATATATCTGGAAGCAAAGTCATGTGGGCTTGCTTTCGTTTCGAAAGTGATTGACCCATGGACCCCTCCTCTCTCAGTCTACTTTCTTGCTCTCTTTCTTTTTACATTTTTGGGTGTTTGGTGAACTTCTTTTCACTTCTTTTTGAGCTGATATAATGTTTACAGATGTGTTTGATTGCACGAAGATGAAGGAAAGAAGAAGAAATAAAGTTGAGACTAGAGCAAAAGTAAAGAATATTCACACCCAACTCACACATTATTTAACTCCTTTTTCATTATACACATGTCGGATCATAGGTATAACTTTAGATATCCGTACGAGCTCAAGCTGGTTCGTATTTGGACGTATAAATCTTTTCATAATCAACATTCAATATGCAGGTCATTTGGGTTTTGATGTATGGGTTGTATATGAATCTTTTGAATCTTATCTAGACTACTTATGTTTCTAGTGTCCGAAATTTAAACTAAAGAATATAGAACAAAATTGATATATTTTTTTGAATAAATCAATGTATTATATAGAAAGAAATAGATAATATATCAGATTCGGAAATTCTCACAAATCTCCAATATTCTATGAAGATGAAAATATATATTTATTTGAAAATTAAGATATACTATGAAGTAAATAAATATCAAACAAAAAAGTTAAAGCATTATCAAAGTAGAAATAACATATGAAAAACAGAAAGTATTTTTTTGACTAAAGAATGATAAAAAAACTCTAAATGGTCAAATTTGAAGTCAAAAGCGTAAGATCATCTGAAAGTGTAAGGGAAATTTGGGCTCATGTACATAGCAAAATAAGAATTAAGTCAATGCTATGATATATTATATAGGGAAATTGCATTGTATATCATTCAAACAATTATTATATATTGTTATGTATAGTTCCTAAACTATCCTTACCTGCACGTAGAAAGGAGAACCGTCTCCTTTCTTATCTTCATCCTAAAAATTGAAAAATGAGAAACACCTTGGCGTACTTGCATTTGCCGACGAACAACGATTTGAATATACCGATTTGGAGAGGCCAATTTTGTGTGATCTATTGAAGGTTGGAGTTGGAAAAGGGTAAAATCTTAAGGCAATGTCTAAGGGCTTTGGTTACCAACAAAATTTTGACAAGCATAGTTAGGATTATGGAGCCGTTAAATTTTGTGGCACACTTTGCACAGGGCCACAATTCCTATCAAAATGAAGGAATCAATGTATGTTCGAGTAGATTGAAGAACATAATAGTATATCTCATCAATTTTGAAGCCATCCCGCTGTGTATTACAGACACTTACATCGGACCGGCCATTTTTTTTTGCAGATCCAGTTTTAAGTGGTTTCAGATGATGGATTGAATTGGGGAAGATGAACATTAATTTTGTGTAATATATCCTATTCTATTTTATAATCATAGTATAGTATGTTAGAGTTCTCCTCCTCTTTTTCGTCAAAATGTATCATATGTGTAATTTATTATATTCTATTTTATAATCATAGTATAGTATGTTACAGTTCTCCTCCTCTATTTCGTCAAAATGTATCTCCTTTGCCTCTTGATTTTTCTCCTTCATTACTCCCATCAGCTCCATTGTCTTTTCCTTCCTTCAGCATTCCTTCAACACCGTTGCCACTTATCACCATCCCAGAATAAGATGTTGGGTTGCATTTGAGAAGCATATGAATACTCTCTGTCAGTATATTTTATTATATAGTGTTGTAAAAATAGAATAAAATTCAGATTCACGGAAATGTCAAAAGTTGTATGTCACTTAAATAAATTGGTTGTTTAGAGTTTTCTAAAGATAAAAATTTATATCTAATGCACACACGATTTCTAACTATACATTTCATTGAGGAATATTTACTAATTCTTGCAATTTTTTTAATAAATATTATAGTATATTATTTTATCTTTTTGTCAATATAGTATACTACAATATTTCTTCTTCGCTTTTGTTTCTATTCTTCATCCTCCTCTTCACCCTTTTCTTCTCTTAACTTCTTCCACTTCCTTTGCATCCTCACTAATTTCTTTTCTCAGCAACTTTGCAAATACATTTTCTTGCTAACATAATATGTATTATGGTTATTGTTATAAGTGATTGTTCTATACTATTTATCTAATATAATAGTATAGTATTGTGTTAATTCTGCACATTATGTCTAACTCATTATTTTTTCTTCTTTTTATTTTCTTTCTTTTCTTCTTTCACCTTGAATGTACTATTGTCACCATCACTATTACTATGTTTCGCCGCTGCCATCTTCTCTTCCACCACCATCACCACTCATCATCTTTTTCACCTCCGGTGTAGGTTCTTTTCCTCCTCCCACCATTTATTCTTCTCTTTTACTTTATCTGATGTGTTTTCTTTTTGTTAACACATGTAACATGTGTTTTTCCTTACCATGTATTTTTGTATTAGTACTTTGACTATATTATATGATATATAGTATAGTTACTTTAGTCATGTTGGTTACACACTGTGACACTCATAAACTCATGCGCACACGAATGGATGGAGAAAAAATGTTAAAGTTTGGTTCTAATAGTCACATCCACTGGATTCAACTGTTTAATGGCTATATTGTTAATTTTTTGAGCTCTTATGAATATCGAGCAAAATCATCCAAAGAGTAATTTAATATTTTAACATGCAATAATTAAATCCTTGAAGCAAATACTTTTAATACAACCGGAAAAAGTGAAAAATTGTTTAACACAACTTTAAAATATGAAAACAAAGAGAAAAAGAGAGAAAATAGACACCAAATGGAGTAAATTTCCTTTTAACTTTCGTGGTTCTTATTTTTTAACACTCTCAAGCTAAAATACTAAAATCCCATTTGTCTTTATTTTCTTTTACACATTTTAAGTTAAAACTTTCTTTTATTTTTGAACAATTGTATGTGATTATTTGGCAAATACGTTGAAAAAAAGTTAAGCATTTTAATTATAATTTTGCCAGTTCTTAATTCGTTGGAACAAGATTTGTTTCACATAAAAAGGATGATAACGAATCATGAAATGAGATTGCTATTATAGTAGATTTCATTTCCTCTAGAAGAAATAATAGCATATTGAAAATATATGTTTATGGTTACGAAAATAATATTAGTTAAACAGAGTTTTAAAATATGAAAACAAAGAGGATAAGAGAGAAAATAGACACCTAAGTGGAGTAGATTTCCTTTTAACTTTCGTTGTTCTTAACTTTTTTAAAACACTCTCAAGCTAAAATACTAAAACCCCATTTGTCTTTACTTTTTCTTAGACAATTTAATTTAAAATCTTTCTTTTATTTTTGAGTTGAAAGAAAATTAAGCATTTTAATGATAATTTTGTCAATTGTGAATTCGTTGGAACACGATTTGTTTCACATAAAAAAGGATAGTAACGAATCATGAAATGAGATTGCTACTATAGTAGATTTCATTTCCTAAATAATAGCATATTGGAAATATATGTTTATGGTTACAAAGATAATATTAGTTGACTGGTGGATCAATATACGTTTCCTTCTATAGTAAAGATTATCTTTAGATTGAAGACCCTCTCGTTTGTAGAGGTCATCCACAGAATTTAGGATTGTCAATGTCTCAGGTTCTTCTCTCCCGACTCTCCAGCCTCGCTCGCAGGAGCCATTCGTTGGTAAGCTTTTTTTTGGATTATATAGTTGTTGTGTTTGGTTTGAACAAAAGGATTAGTTGTTTTGTTGATGTGAACCGGAGACAAGATAGAGATGGTTTATTTTGCTTCTCTTGCAGATGCAGTACAAGACCAGTCGCTTGTTTTCATCGACCAGCCCGTATTTGGCGCTTTTCTGCATTGAGACAGAGTCGCTCAGCTGCGGCGGCAGTGTCGGAGACGTACTCTTGTTCGATGTGGCCAAGGAAGAGCTAGTGAGAGTCACTGGCAAAACATTACCCAAAGAGGTGGCCAACACCAACGTCATCGGAGCTTCCCATGGATGGGACTTTCACCGTGACGGCCACGATGGCTCCCTATATATGGCGGATATTTTTAACCCATTGGCTTCCAAAACAAACCCAACCATAATTCATCTGCCTACACTTACTGCCCTCAACTTTTGCCAAACTGAACTCGTGTCCAATGTGGCAATGTCGTCCTCTCCTCCTCCTAGTCGACAAGACGATGATGATTTGGTCGTCGGTATAAAGTTCTTAGGTAACCAGCTGAGTCTCTGCAGGCCCAGCCGTGACCTGCGTTGGACTAACATCTTAACCCCTTTCCCAAACCTTGCAAAACTCTTTTCTCTTCTTCTCAAAGAGAGATCAAACCTTCAACTTGCCTGTTCCTGGAGGCAACAACTTGTGCTCATGGGATCTCCAGTTCCACAAGGACGGCTCTCCTAAGTTCCATCAGCTTCTCTTTCACAACCTTCCCAAATTGCCTCAGACTATGTGGGAGCTCTTGGCCTCGTGTCATCGGGAGGATTACTGGGTCGAGTCGCCCTCGGGGGAATCTTTCCTCGTCAAATGGTATCTATTATACTCCTTAAGAAGAGCATCAAAACAAACAAACACCCACCCTTTTTTTATATGCATGCAGGTACTCTCTTGTCTCTCAGGAGTCTACATCACCCACACCCATGGTGTTTAGAGAGGAAGATTCAAAGGAGGAGGGAAGAAGAAACATGTGTTACACCGAGGACATTGGAGATATGTGCATCTTCCTTTCAGATAGTGAGGCTTTCTGCGTCCCGGCTAGCTCTTGCCCTGGTCTTAAGCCTAACTCAATTTATTTTAGGGGCCAAAATCTATTTGCTGTTTACGATCTCACCACCAAAAACATGCATCATTTTCAATACCCCAAAGGTTTCCCAGAGCACATTTCCTTCCTCCCTTATTGGCTTCCACCTTTTTCAATCTAAGTTTCTGTCTTTTGGTTCATTGGTGTGCTTGCTTCAAGCTCGCGCCTTTCTCTTTGTTATGAATCTTAATTTTGTATAACACCAGAGTCATTAAACTGTTTATTCTATAAGTATACAAAACAAGTTATTGATGATTGATTTCAAAAATGGGAGAATTTTTGTTTTTGGCCAAACAAACTCTCAAAAACGCCAGATGATCCAGTAACTTATTTATCAAATGGAGGATAGCAAACACATAAATAGTTGATGTATGTGAACGATGACTCCAGAACCAGAGCTTGTATTAATTAATTTTGTTCAAGATACTACCAAGTCTTACTCTTAGATCGTTTATTTGCAATATTAGTCTAGTCATGATAAACTCTTTCATTTAAACAGTTTTATTCAATATTTGTCTTTGCTCATTAAACAGCTAAGACAAATAGATGTCCAAGAAAAGAAGTTTCCATCTAATTTAAGAAGATAACATGTGGCCAAAGTTCTGCTTTGTTTTCTTGTTAGCTTGAGCTATTATGGAGGGGGATGCTGATCTTACCTGGCTTGAAAGCAATGGTTCAGTTTCTCATTTTCATTATAAGCATATTGTTGTCTAGAAAACAATAAATAAAACAAACGGTCTGATACCAAAGATACTAGTTTCCAGTTTCCAGCAATAGCTACTATGATATGAAATGGAGTCAACTTTTGTACCCCTTTGGTAAACTAGAAAGAAAATGGGGGAAACCAGAAAGGGAGGGGTAAATTGGTTGGTGCACCTTCAGGAAATTGAAAAGGACTGAAAGTTCCGGAGGTAAGATCGTAAATAGAAAATCCTTTGCCTATGAAATAGATGGAGTTAGACTTGAGACCGGGGAAGGAGCTAGCCTGGACGCAGAAAGCCTCGCTCATTGAAAGGAATATGCACACATCTCCAATGTCCTCTGTGTAACACATATATCTTCCTTCCAACGTCTCCTCCTCTCTAAACACCATGAACCGCTTCGTCATGTAGCTATGACCATAATGTAAATAGCTCTGGGCGTACCTGAGCAGAGCATAGGTAAGAAAGATGTTCCAAACACACAAAGTTGATAGGCACTAGTTAAGATGTAATACCATTTGACGAGGAAATGTTCACCAGTGTCGACTGACTCAACCAGATATTCCATCTTGCAACACGAACCCAGCAAGAGCTCCCATTCGGATTGAGGCAAGTCAGGAAGGTCGCGAAAGCGCAACTCATGGAACTTGGGATCCTCTTTGTTTTTGAAGTTGAGATGATAGGATAGCAAATGGTAGCCTCCAGGAGCAGGCAAGTAGAAACACTGGTCTCTCTTGGAATACATGAGATTGGAGTAGCTAAAAGGAGTCAGGATATTAGTCCAACGTAGGTCACGATGGGGCCTACAAAGACTAAGCTGTCTACCTAAGAACTTTATAGCAACCACCCAATCTTCTTCTTGGGAGGACATTGCCACATTCCAGAAAGCTTGGGATTGGAAAGATGCCAGAGTACTAAGCGGAGGCAGAGGAACCATTGTCGTTTCTCTTTTGGAAGCTAGAGGGTTGACAACGTCGCTCATGCTTACCAGACGATCGCGTCGGTCAAAGGAAAATGTCCATCCATGCGAAGCTCCGACTATTTTCGCCTTAAAGAACTCTCCTGATATTGTTTTTTTCAGGTACCGTCAGCGTATCTTGTTTCGCAGCGTCGTACAAGAGGACATTTGCAATGATTCTTCCCCCTTGAAAGGCTGCCATGATGAACTCAAGTGGCAAATATGGGTTTGATGTTGAGAACATACGAGCCATCTCATCATGAATCTTTGTCAACACAAAAAAAAAGTTATATTCAGTTTCATTTTGTTTCCACCCTAAAATCTAAGAGCTAAAGAGTGAAGGGAACCGAGTGCCTTACGAGTGAACTGTTACGGGGAGAGAGCTTGGAGAGTCTTCGGAGGAGATGCTGAGACATTGACGTATTGTGTTTGATGAATTAATTACGACATCACCTCTTTTTGTTTTGTTTTACACCACCAAATCTCTTTCCTTTTGTTGCATGATTGTAAATCTTTTTCTATGGTAGTCCTTGTTTTATTTACTCCCAATAACAAGTATAAAATCTTTTTTTTTTCTTCTTTCTATTTCTACAATTATTTTTGTCACCTCTACACCCTGGCATTTTCTTAAACTTTACAGTTATGTAACGTAATTTTTGTTAGTTTTTTTTTCTTTACACATCACATGTAAGAATATTGTAAGGAGTTGACAAAAAAAATATTGATTGGTCCAGTTTTAACTAGGAACTGTTAAATTTTCATGGTATCTATTTTTTTAAAGTCACCTTTTGTTGATTAATTGTGACATCATTCTTTAATGTTTAGGCACCAAAGTTTTTCCCTTCTCTTTCATATTTATTTGGCTTCCTAACTCTGATCTTCTTATTCTTTTTTGTATTTTTTGTTTCTTTTTAAACCACCAAGTCTCTTTCCTTTTGTTTCATGATTGTAAATATTTTTCTATGGTAGTCCTTGTCTTATTTACTTCCAATAACAAGTATGAAATCTTTTTTTTGTTCTTTCTTTTTCTACAATTATTTTGTCACCTCTTCATGAGACCCTGGCCCTTTCTTAAACTTAAAGTTATGTAACGTAATTTTTGGTAACTTTTTATTTTTACATATCACATGTAAGAATATTGTATGGTCCAGTTTTAACTAGAGACTGTTAAATATTCATGGTATCTATTTTTTTTTAAAGTCACCTTTTGTTGATGAATTGTGATATCACTCTTTTATGTTTAGCCACCAAATTCTTTCCTTTCTCTTTCATATATATATATATTTGGCTTTCTAACTAGGAAACAATTTGCTAGATATACATATAACAAACCTATATTAGGAATCTATCAGTGTGCATCAAAAACGTCAAAAGACAGTAACAAATTGGTAGTGGCAATGCCCGCAATATCCCTCGTACTAGGTACCATGTGTGACAACAACTAATCAGCTAGATATTTAAAGTTGAATTTTTAGACAATAGAATACTATTTATCCTAGGTGATTTTAATTATATTTTAAACTGCCACGAATACCTGACTTTAAATAATAAAAAGTTATTTCATTGTTAATTATTCTTCATCATCGCAATTCTTTTTTCTTCATAGATGTCGATAATCACCATCTTCTTTTTCTTTCTCAGTAATATTTATCATCCATATTTTGTGTATTGAAAATTCTTCTCAAATAATCGTTTTGGTTCTATATTTTTTCACAGAGATTTACGATGAATCCTAATATGGTGTCGGAAAAATATTTTGTTTTCATCATGTTCCGTCTATTCTCATTGTCGAGATTCAGTAGCAGTGGAATCGAAACGTAAAGATGATTATTTCTATTTTTTTTATTTCAAAGAAACTTGAGATATTTTCGTACATCTCATGAATTAGTGTATTCATCTTGCTAACATTATTCATACTTATCATGTAAACGTAGCTGTTAACTAATCATTAGTGCCTATAATTCTTATGTAATTGTGTTTATGACAAGCTTGTCACTGATTGTACTTGTAATATTAGTAGCTAAAATTTGTCTTAATTGTTAGTTAAAATATTAGTGATTATTCATTTGTATATATCCTGGTAAAACTAGAGGGGGTCGAGAGAGTGAGTATTGGTGTTAGTGTTGTATTGGTCGTGTCTTGAATTTTTCAGAGACAAATAGCAGGGATCACAATAAGGTATAGTGTCAAAATGTTACAACAACTGTTAGAGATGATGGAATTTGTTAGATTTCATAAGAAAAAGTAGACTTGAATTGATTGTAAAGGGTATCAAAAGATAAATCATGTTTAGAATCTTATATTTCTAATCCGTATTTATTTCTAATTATGACCTAATCACATAACATATAATTATAGTGTTAGCATCTATTTTAAAAATAGAGTATAATTCCAATGATAGTTATCATAAGGAAATATAAGTTTGTATTAAATGTAGAAGTGTTTGGGTTGTAGCAGCTAACGAACCATGTATCAACTAACAAAAACTATTTTATATTACAATTTACCAACCATTTATCAGTTAGAGACAACATGAATTGTAACAACTAACATAACATATATCATCTAATGAAAATATATTTTTTAGTATTAATGTATCAAAATATGTTCATATTTTAAGTACATATTTTGTTATAAGGTATAATTATGTGTATAATTTTAAGAGAATTAATAAGATACTGTGAATATTTACTTGTTGCTGTCTAAAAATAAATGATTTACATAATTATGTATTAGATAACAAACCATGTATTAGCTAAATATTTATGTCTCAAATGATTTACTAGCTAACATCCATGTATCTACTAATAAATCTGGTATTAGCTAAGGTTTGGACTCACTAACAACATCCCGACCTAATGCAGCGCTACAAAATTATGAAATCAGATTGGCAATGCGGTTAAATCCTTGTTCATGAAGCTGTCACTTCGAAAAGTGAAGCAATCCAAGCAAGTTCATTGTCAACTTCATCATGCTACAACATATGTTAACGTCAACTTTCACCCACAACATTAATCACAACATATGTAAACATCAACCTTCATCTATAACATTAATCACAACATACAATGAGTTTAAAATCTATTGCTACTAATATCTAATACAATATATGTAACGTCTAGGTAAGTAAATATCATTTATATCTATTAATACCTGATACAATATAGTTAATATTTAATAGTAACTGCTACAATATACATTAACATCTAACTAAATAAATATCATCTATGGCTATTAATACCTGATACAATATAGTTAACATATAAACATATAAGACATGATAAAATCTAATAAAACATTTAACATCTACATATAATAGTAACGAATACAATATAAGTTAAATAACTAGTGAACTATCATTACAAAATTGGATTACTCAATATTAGTAAATAGGTCAGTGAAAAATCGTATATATTAATTAAGATAGAGACTAATGAAAATGCTAACGTATATGTTATATTCGTAACATATATAAAATACATTAAATTGTGAAAATCGTTTATTCTCATCAACTAATAACAAGGAAAAATATAAGTTATCATCTAACTAAATAGATATCAACACTAAGAAAGAACAAGTCATTAAGAAATAAATCATAAGAAACTTAGAACATACATGGCATTCTTCGTACAATCCATGCCATTCTCGTTGAACCGCTCGAACTATGCTTCTTCGGATAAGGAGTAAAACAGTGGTGAACAATCACCAGGACTCGCGGCAGAGACAGAAACGGGTTAGGTCATTGGGGTGTGAACATAGTCATGTTCCTTGGCGAGTGTTTCACATGTGATTTTCCTATCTAGCTCACCGACACACACATAAAAACCAAAGTTTCAAGATCAATTTGAGGCATTTGATTGAAATGAAGATGATGATGAGATGTTTGATCGAACAAAGAGTTTCAGCTTTTAAAGAAGAGATAAGTTTTCTAGAAAAGAAAAAACAAAAAAGAGAGAAGATATATTTGTGGTGTGTGTAATGAGTAAAGATGACATCAAATCTTAGTGAATACTAGATGGGCTTGTAGACTAATAGGGGTAAAATTGGATTTTAAAAATCTAATAGTGTTTGTAGTAGTGAAAATACATTTTCCTAATATTGATTTTTTCTAGGTATATGAAAACTAAATACTCTTCTAATTATGATATTTTTATGCATTTTTTTACAATCTCTCAAAATTAATGTAATTTTTAACATTTAAATACACATATTAATGACGAGACACCTCTTTATATATATTAACAATCTCTTCAAAACAAATGCAATGTTTAAAATAGAAAGACATAATGTTTTCACATTTATTTAGATTCTTATTATTAAAGTTTTTTAACTATATAGTTATAGTGTATTTTGTAATATTCTAGAAGGGTTTTAAATTATTCTCTGAGATTATTTTGAAAAAGTAATATTTTTTATATTTTTAGAAAAAATTGACTTAACTTACTTTTTTTTTAAAATACCCCTTTGGAACACTTGAGTTAACTTACTTGCAATTGTTTTTAATACTAAGAAGTTTATGGCTACTATCATTTTTTGAACCAACCCAAAACTAATATCTAATATATTAAAACAGAGTCCTATTTAAAAATTACCATGTCATGTTTTTTTTGGACTTATTGAAAAATGTTGTGACTTATCTATTAACTAACATCTATATTATTAAAAATCAAGTACAAAATTGGAATGTTTGGAAACATAGATAGTAGACTAAATGAAGAATGTTTGGAAACACGGATAGCAGATTAAATATTTTCTTCAATTTACACATTTAGTCATCCTATTTCTTTCTTATTTACAGATTCTTCCAATATCACTTAAAATAATATATTTAAATTAATTAATTTCAATGGGTTGTTATTTCTTTGTCGTAAAAAAATAATCTCGAAATATATAGTGTATGTTATATAAAACTATCTATAAATATAGTATTAATTTATTTATTTTAGTAAAATATAAAAGAATCTAACAAAATTTACTTAAAAGTTTAAATATTTTTATAAAATTATACATTAATAAATTTCGTGATTAGTAATATAATATTATTATAAATTAATTTAACTAAGTTTTTTATTATAAAACAGGAAAATAAAATTGTACACTATTTTTTTAATAAATTTTATAAATATATTCTCTATTATATAAAAATAACAGTGTTACATTACTTAAATATGGTAAAATTATATTAAATAGGTAAATTAACAAATTTTAAAATTTTATCTACAATTAACAAATAGTAATTAGACCATTTCAAAAATTAGTTAATATGACATATTTAATTAATTACATTAATAATGAACCAACTAAAGATTTGAATTTTATTTTTTAATTATAACAAAATCTGTTGAGAAAGAATCTAACAAAATTTTACTTAAGAATTTAAATATTTTTATAGAATAATACATTAATGAATTTCGTAATTAGTAATATAATATTATTATAAATCAATATTAACTAAAATTTTATTATAAACAAGAAAATAAAAATTCTACTATTTTTTTATAAATTCTATAAATAAACTCTGGATTATATGAAAATAGAAGTGTTACATGAATTAAATATGATAAAATTATATTAATAGGTAAATTAACAAATTTTAAATTCTAAAGTTTTTCATATAAATAATTAAATTCATCATTAAAATAGGCTAAAATTCATAAACTGTATAATAACTTTATACAAATTAAATATTAGATATTAGATATAATAGATTTTTTGAACAATCACAATTTTGATAATCATCAATTAGGAATCAAATAAAATAGTTTATTTTTCAACCAATAAAATTTTGAATTTTAATATATTAGATATTATATATAATAAATTTTTTAAACAATCACGATTTTTGATAATCAATCAATTAGGAACCAAATTTTTTTCCAGAATATTCATCAATTCATTATACCATATTTTTAATTTGATAACAGCATTTTTAATCCTTCTAAAACGTGTGCAACACCCACCGAATATTTTGGGTATATAAATTTGGTACATTAATAATAAACCAACTAAAATTTTTTATTTTTTTAATTATAACAAAATCTGTTGAGAAAGAATCTAACAAAATTTTACTTAAAAATTTAAATATTTTTATAAAATTATACATTAATATATTTCATGATTAGTAATATAATATTATTATAAATCAATTTAACTAAGTTTTTATTATTAAACAGGAAAATAAAATTCTACACTATTTTTCATAAATTCTATAAATAAATTCTTTATTATATAAAAATAGCAGTGTTACATTAGTTAAATATGGTAAAATTATATTAAATAGGTAAATTAACAAATTTTAAAAATTTATCTACTATTAACAAATAGTAATTAAACCATTTCAAAAATTAGTTAATATGACATATTTAATTATTTACATTAATAATAAACCAACTAAATATTTAAATTTTATTTTTTTAATCATAACAAAATCTGTTGAGAAAGAATCTAATAAAATTTTACTTAAGAATTTAAATATTTTTATCAAATAATAAATTAATAAATTTTGTAATTAGTTATATAATATTATTATAAATCAATGTTAACTAAAAAAATTTATTATAAACAAGAAAATAAAATTCTACTATTTTTTATAAATTGTATTAATAAACTTTGGATTATATGAAATAGAAGTGTTACATGAATTAAATATGATAAAATTATATTAAATAGGTAAATTAACAAATTTTAAATTCTAAAGTTTTTCATTTAAATAAATCATCACTCATCATTAAAATAGGCAAAAATTCATAAACTGTATAATAGCTTTATACAAAATAAATGTATTAACATATGTTAGACTTATATATCTACAATTTTTTATTTATATTGAAACTCTTAACATATATTGTTTAAAATGTTTGTATACAAAAATATAATAATATATAATAAACTTTAATTCATATACTATTTTTTAAAAAAATATCAATAGAAAACTATGGTATTTTAGCAATTCACTTAAATATTAATGACAAATCAAATTTTAATTTTAAATTTATTTTTGTTTTAATTATAAAATATTTTGGGAATTTTCTTTAAATAGTACCAAAATTCAAATATCTTATGCATAAAATAATAGATTAGATGTAGTAACAAAAAAATCAAAATTAATTTGATGTTCCAAACTCAAAAATAGTTGTGTAATTTTCTAGAGTTTATTTTGAAAAATTTAAAATTTTGAAAATAAATATTTATACTCAAAATAATAACATTGCAAATTCTACAAAAGATAAAATCGTGGATAATAAAGAATAATGTTTTGAAATGCAGCACGAAAAAACTATTTGAATATGATGTAAAAATTAATGCAATGAAGTCTTAATTTTAAAAATAAAACTTAATATCATAACATCCAAAATATCATATATCAATAAATTTTAATAAAATAATATGATAGATACTACTATGTATAAATTTACTAAAAATAGGTCTATATTATTTAAACAAAACAGTGGTTTTTACTTATAAATTCCGTAAAACACTAAAATGATAAATGTTAATGTATATTTTTTATACATATTAAATAGATTTCTTTTAAGTAATATAAACTAATAAATTTAAAATATATTATATGCAAAATGTATAAATTAAAGAAAAAAACATATTTTGAAAGAGATTTTTTATTTGATTATTTCATATGGTTATTTTATTGTATTTCAACTCGAAATTATTAGTAGCTAATAAAAATTAATTAACTAATTAAAATATTTTAAATAAATCACTATATATTAATAATTTTGAGGAAAAAATATAAAAAATTTATAGAGTTATACAATGTATAGCATTGAATTAAAAATTATATAATTAAAATATTTATAATAATATCAAATACATTTATAAAATAAAAAAATATCCGCACGGACGTGCGGGTTAAAATCTAATTCAGGTTAAATGAAAGCTCTAATCATCATCAAGCTGTAAATCCAAAATTAGAAGACATCCAACTTAAGAAATAATGAGCATATTTTCGTGTCAGTTAGGCATGGATATTTTTGGTTCGGTTTAGTTTAATTAATTTGGATCTCAAGTTTCGATTTTGGACTTCAAATAACTAAGGCAGAAACAAGTCCAAAATCAATTTGGGTTATCATTCGTTTTGGTTCAGTTTGGTATGGGTAATAATGTAGGACTGAAAAATGATCCACAATTTTATCATGGTATGGTATGGTTCTAGTTACTTTTATACCCAAACTATCAAAAAGTAACCAAACTACTTGGTAATGGCACTAGAACCGTGCTCAATGTCTTAAAAAGGCTGATCCTCCGGGTCTCTTTTTACATGGCAAATTTAGGGGTCAAGATATTTATTTTACTTTTTACTCAAATTGTTAACCATGTTAATTTATCTATATATTTACATCAATCAGCTAATTAATAATTATTATCTATATTTATCTGGTTTAGTATATTTTATTTGATACTTGTTTCATGATATTTTATATTTAAAATTCATTTATCATCAAAATTTCATTATATTTTGATGATATTTTGTTATTTTTTATTTTATCCATACTTTTAACAAATATTTAATATTGTACATTTTTTACATTTGTTATATTAGTTTATCACTTGTGGCAGCTGCTCTTTTCATTCCTCAAACATAAAACAATTCTCCCCTCCTGCCGGAATGGACTTGCACCTAAAATACACTGGCTCTATGCATGTCAACGAGACGTTACCTCGCGCTCATGCTTGAAACCTAACTGTCACGTTTGTGTCGTAGATTTCTCTCACTATCCATGAGTGTTGCAAACTCAATGACGAGCTGGTGCATCACTGGTACACCATCAATAAATTTATGCTCCTTCACTAGTTGCGAAGCAAAAACTTTAACCAAAGTCACAAAGCTTTTTGGTGACATCTTAATTTGATTTTCTTTGCTTATATGTTTTTTGAACTTGTTACTTGTTAAAATTAACGTATCATCTTACCTCTATATAGGAGAAGAGAAGATGATGGATGAATTTTCAGAAATTTCTATGATAATATTTGATAAGTTACTTACCTATGTGTCTTATTCACATTAGTTTTCATGATGGTCATTTACGTTGATAACTGTAATGAATTAAAATTATTATGTGATTACCATTATCAAAAATTTTATTTTACTTTTTCTTAATATTTTTTTTTATTTTTCTAAAATAACAAAAATGGAAAATATCAATATATCTTTCCAAAGTTATTTGGAATGTTTTATGAACCATTCTTACATATTTTTTTTAAATCAGTAATATATTTATACTGCATTAATAAGAACTAGTTTAAGAATTAATTCATTTAAAATATTGTCGATTTTAAATATACATAAGCAAAATATTATTTATTATATTAATTTTAATAATTATGAGATTTTTATTTAAAAATATTTTAGATTAAAAATATTTACTATTTTCTTTCAAAAATAAAATTTACTAATTATATAATTTTAAATTGGGAGAACAATAAAAGTTACTAATTATTTAAACTTTAAATGGGAGAATAAATACTTTTAGTTTTTTTTTCATTTTATTCCTCTAATGTAAGTTTTAGATAACATATAAAAATTATATAAATCTTTACATAATACTTAAAAATATAAGATGAATAACCAAACTAATTGAAGATAAAAAAATTATTCTCATTTTAGCATATTAGAACAAAAAGAAAGCAGTTAGTTCAATTTAGTTGAATTGTTGCTAGTCAAATATGTTATAAAGTATATAATCAAATTGTCTGGATTCTCATACCTAAAAGTCTAATTATATGTCAAACTAAGTTAATATTATTATTAAAAATCTTTTTAATATTCAAATATATAAATTATAAGCCATTTTAAATTTTATAAACCAGAAAAATATAAATCATTTATTATGATTTAGTTATTTATAAACATTTGAATATGTGTATGACCTTTTTAGAATGATCACTGAGTATATTGGTTAGTTGCAACTTCTATTAATTAACACTTAATTTTTATTTTTCATTTCTTCCTAAAACAAAATACATATTAAAAATAAAGATTAATACGAAGGATATTTTACAAACTAATAGAATGAATCAAACTAAAATATAATTAAAATAATATGATTTTAGTATATTTTAAAATATATATATTTAGTGAGAAATATATAATCTAATATAAAAAGAAGTGTGAACACGATCATAAACTGTGTATATAGGTACATCACATATTTAAGTGAGGTAACAACATTAATTTTTTAAACATATATATATATTTACGTTCCTGCATACTATATCATTATATAATGAGTTAAATTGATAAATAAATGGAGT